>NDXB01009638.1:0-44932 GCA_002631895.1 Agapornis roseicollis
TGCTCCATCCCTGGCGGTGTTCAAGGCCAGGTTGGACAGAGCCTTGGGTGACATGGTTTAGTGCAAGATATCCCTGCTTACGGCAGGGGGGTTGGAACTGGATGATCTTAAGGTCCTTTCCAACCCTAACTATTCTATGAAGGTCCCTTCCAACTCAAACCGTTCTGTAATTCTATGATTCAGTAGTTGAATAGAATGTAATTAAGCCTGGCCACACAATCTCTCTTTGGCAGCATTGCATGCATGTACTATACAGCTTTTAGTAATATAACCAATTATTTTTCCTGTCTGTAAGACTGCTGCCTGAGTGTACTGAACACACATCTTCTGACAACAAAACCTCATCATGCAGTAAATACAACTCGTCCCTCAGTCCTCCGCAAGAACAAAAGTCATCTTACTATGACAGAAAATGCTGTCATGGAGGAGCAGGTAGTACTCAGCTTACAGAGCCCTGAGCAATAGCAAGCAAATCACTTCCACTAAGGTAGGGGTGAGAAATGTAGGACTGTGTTCTCCATTTACTGTGAACATCTTGCAGAAGCATGAGTATTTCAGCAGCTGAAGTCAGCTAAGAAACAGTTGCCTGCAATACCAGATATGCTCAACTAAATGTTTCTAGAGTTGGGAGTATTGAGTGTTTCAAAATGGGCTCACAGAAATATGCACATGCTTTTGACCTTTGCCTGTACAGCTCCAGGAAAATGAGGACAATGTGACTGTTAGAATAATTTTATTTTCTTTTTGTTTGGCTTTCTGGCATTTTCTTTCCAAAATTGGGTTGTCAGAGAACAACATGCAGTACATATACACTGCAGGGTACCCAAAGAATAAAGAAAATGTTTAATAGACAGTCATTAAGAATGAACACTGCTCACTTGATGCTCTGACTCAGGCTATGGTTTATAGGAAAATTATATTCCATTAGAAAATTGCAAATAGGCATACGAAACAAACAGGCAACCTTCATTACCTCATTTCAACGTGTTTTAATGCAAAATCTTATAGCTTTAATAAAATTAAAGGTTATAGAATACATTATGTAAAATGGGGAAAAAAATCATTATGAAGCCTTCTGACACTCTTCTAAGAACAATACAATTCTTTTAAGTAACCACAGACATTGGTGGGAGGTGCCTTGCTACAGATACTGGGCAAACAGAAAGGGATGGAACACTCCTGTGCTGACAGCACAGGAATGAAAAGATTCAGAAATCCCAGGGTAGGAAAGATCAACACTAATGAAGGGACTTTTCTGGATTCTACCTGTGAAGCAATGTGTCTGTCCAATACATCAGTTATCTCTTCCCCTTTCTACTCCCTCTGAGACAGTGAAAACCCATATTTCAGTAGACCAGGCCTGTTACAGCAAACACTCCTTTGGTTTTCCAGATTCTACCGCTGGTGCTCACCTGACTTTCAGACACACACCCCAAGTCTTTTGATCCCCCAAATACATTACAACACTAGCGAACAACAAGCTTTCAGCTGCACATATGAAACACATTCAGAATTTTATCAAATTGAGAGTCATTAAGAGGCATTTTATGACTAACACATCAGCTGAAAACTTAAAAGTCAGCAATTTAAGAAATGCAGGACACTTCAGACGTTCTGGTTTTTCTCCCTTCCCCCTCCTTTAAAAAAAAGGATGAGTTTGATGTTATTCAAATCACATCACATTTCATCCTCAACACCAGCTAGAACATACAAACATGACACATGCCCACCCTAAGTGGGCATAGGCAGACAAAACTGTAAGCACTGAGAACCTGATCAGTCAGTAACACCACTCACCAGAAACTTAATATGTCTTAGCATCTGTAAAACAACACGTCAGCTACCTATAAAGGTGTATTCATCTCAAAACCTACCTATTTTGGAGAATACTCTCAGAGGTAGTAGACACGAGAACTTTGATCCTGACAAGCAGTGATAACTAGAAGGCAGAAGAATAGTACCCACATGCCTCTTTTTGGAAGAGAATTAATGCTGTTTCTTATGAGATAACAGCAGACTTTCATTATTCCTTACCATGCGCTTTAACTACAGTTACATTTTCTCAAGCACTGCTGATGACTACTCAATTGCGAGCATTTGACTGGGACAAAATATTTTCAAGTATTTCTTACTTGGGTTTAAAGGAAAATTCAGTTTCATAAAATCAAATTTAGCTGCCACTTTGGGGGAATTGCTAGAAGGGAAACACAGTTTAACACCAGAAATTGTTGACACATTCAAATGTAAATGCTTTCAAATACATCGAGGGTGCCTTTCTTTAAATAAATTCAGCTAGAGAAAGGTCTTCCTTTTCTTCAAGCTATAGAATAACCTCTAATAAGTCAACAAGGCCATCGTAACAGCATAAACTCAGTAACTTTGTTTTATTTGAGCATCTGAAATAGTAACTAAGGCATTTTATACTTGGGTATCAAAAAACTGAATCAGTTGCTGAATCGCAAACATAACCGTGACAGGCAATTTGTTTGGCTCTTTTCAGTGACATGTACTACAATGCCTAGGTATACAAGGTTAACATTTCTAGAAGCAATGCTTAAGAAAAGCTTTATTAAATGAGCAGAGTCTTCTTCCCTGAAGAAAAAACTAACACCTCTTACACAGCAAACCTGATTGTATAACGAAAATATTCATGTATGCAATGAAATAGGGCAGAAGCTCCTATTCAAGGCCATGTAACGTCAAGAACATTTCCATGTTAGAGACAAACGACTGAAAAACCAAAGTGTTTTTGGGATCCATTTTTAAAAACACTATAGATATACTGTTTGCTTATTTATGTTTTGCCTCATTTGACAAAAAAAGAAATCCCTATTTGCATGGACCATAAAACTAGTGTCACTCATTTCAGAGATCACAAGAGAAGGACTGCTCAAAGTCATGACTTCTTCACACACACAACCTGTCCACCTACTTAAGAGATTTTTTTTTGGCGGGGGGATCACTTGAAAATACAGCATACAGAACAATATTTTGCTGTAGAATTTTGGTACGATATATATAGTAGACTGTTTCAAAGCCTCCTTTCTGAGACTAAAATAATGTGACACTTTACGTAACTTAACATTTGCCATGACAGTAAATAACCTTCGACTGGGTTTACTGAAGAACATATAAAAACCACTTTCCTTTTCACTGGCAGTTCATGTTCCACACTTTTAGAAGGCTGATCCTACTTGCAGAAATACACTAACTTTAAAGAAATAAGGCACTGTCATTCAAAGCCCCAAATAGAAGACGAATAGAATTCAGAACAAGTGAAAACTATCAGATACTAAAACATAAATTTTAAAAAGCTATTAACAGATTAAGGATCTCAGAATTGATGGGGTGCATTCCCCCCTCCATTCGAGAGCTGTTACTCACTCTATAACTGCTCTGGCTGTCACTGCTCTTCCTCACAAAACTATTCAGAGCTCCTGTTTTAAAACCTTAATTAGCTGGGGAGAGGAAGAGAGAAAGGGAATTCACTAAAACTACTTTGCAAAATCCTGCAAAACTACAATGCCAATGCTCAGATTTGGATAAACTATGTAAATGCAACACAGAATCATAGAATAGTTAGGCTTGGAAAGGACCTTAAGATCATCTAGTTCCAACCCCCCTGGAAATATTTCTTCTATATCAAACTAATAGCTCTGTAAGACCTTCCAACTTAGACCTTATAAACAGTTAAGATCCAAGAAAAACTACCAGAAATGCTGGAATGAAACAGCCCAAATCCTCCATCTACTGCTGTGGGATTTTATGTCAGTGGGGGAGACTGGGATGAATGGCTGGGATTCAAAGAACTGGACTCTTCTTGGAGATGAGCTGCTGAAAAGCTCTCATTCTGCAGCCATAGGTCAAGTAGAGATGCCTGGAAGAAGGCAGCTATTACCTGTAGCAGATGGTAACAAGCCACATAGCAACTTCCCCTCTACCACACATGGAACAGTTAATTCTGTAAATTCATGTTGTTATAATTAGTTATGAATTAGAAGTTAGCTGGGTGTTCATATTTAACTTGAACAAAAAGCACAGATCCTCAGAAGCACCTTTTCTGTTCCTTTAGCAACATTCAACAAACCATGTGCAGTTCCTAAAGCTTCAAAATTCATTCCTTCCCTCTAGCCACGAAAGAAAGGAACTCAGCTGAATCACAACAACAAAATCCCCCTAAGGAAATTAAAACAAAATCATTTATCCATCAACTTGATAAAATCCAGTTTAAAGTAATCTCTGAATAAAACACAATGCAAGTAGAAAAATGTGCTGAATTCAAAAATACCTGTGAACGTGGACAAGTATCAAATGCAAGATCTCCTCAATTTCAAACTGAAGCCTGTAACTCCCCTGCCTATTAGTGAAGTGTCACCAGCACCAGAGACATTAATGCTACTACCAGTCCAACTGGAAGAAATCACCTTCAAACCTATCCTGGTTTTATTTATCACAGCAACAGAAGTACAATAATACCTTACACAACTTTCTGTCAATTAACAGTGTTAAAGCTGAATTACTGCTGTTGTTAGCTGTCACACTAAAGGACCAAACAATGAGTCTTACCAAGAGGCCTCTGGTGTAGGCTCATGGCAAGTTTCCTTCATAGTTGCTAAAAAGCAAAAGCAGTAATCAAATGCTGTCTGAAGTGATCAGAGGAGGTAGACTCACCATCTGTCTGCAGCCTGAAACGGCTACACTGAGCTGTTTTGTCAAATCAAAAGCAAAATGCACTGCAAAGTTGATGACTGAATCTAGAGTGGGACTGTGTTTATAAATGGAAGCAAATCATCCAACTTGCTAGGTACTGACAGCTACAAAAATGAAATCTCACTCTTCTCAGAGAGTTAGCAGCATCTCAGATGGCAGAGATGCCATAGCATCTTCCAAACAGCAAGCTCCTCCAGCTCTTTACACTATTTGCCATACCTTATTGCTCACATCAGCGCAATATTTGGTTAAACTGAAGTTGTTTTGAAAGGTTTGTTTCATTTTTAACTAGAATTAGTAAGGCAGTTTGAAAGCACAGCCCCACAGCACATGAGGACAGGAGAGCTAACTGCTGTCGCTATCAACTTCTCAAACTGGCTTTCTGTCAAAAAACCCCACTTTTGTCCAACAGCACAGCAAGTACTGAATTTGTAATTCTTACACATAGCCACAGTAGTAGCCCCAGGTTTGACTAGACATTTTTTATTACAGGACCTGGTTGTCAGTTTAGGAAGCGTGTGATGTTAAGACATGTATGTTAAGACTAAAGTCTTCTTGCTGTGCTTAGAGCTGACTTGGATTTGCAGCTTTTTTCTCAAGAACACAGTTACAGGACAATACCTTTTCACAAGAAAACACTACACTGGAAAAACGGCTGATCCCTAGAGATCTTTTATTCTTCTATCTTCTGTCACCTCTTTTTAGCTAAGAAATACTACCTTGCTGTAACAGTTGCATCTTCTAAAGTAGCTGGTATTAAGGTTAGTTGTGATGACTGTCAAGTAAGAACCCACTTTTCTCTAAGCCTACTGCTTATACTAGAGGAAGTTTCCTGTAAATCTCCACAAAATCACCTCAACTTTAGTCGTCCTTTGGAATTACACTTTGCTATTGTACCAATAAAGTGAAAATCCAGGTCTATTTGGCACCCTCAAAACATGCATCTCCCATTAGTTCATTCTATTTCCCTGTGGTAAATTTCAGCTATTTAAATCTGTATAAGGCCTGTTGTACTTACATCACAAGTGTACATAAATGTTCTCACTCTGTAGTTGTGCTCTGCCTTCAACACAGAGATGAGGGCTCCCTAGCTGGTAAGGTACAAAGCTGTAAGAGTACTGACACAAATCAGAAGTTTTAACACTGAAGAACTTTAAAAGCAAGCAATATTTTTGCTTCAGTAAATGCTAAATCTTTGCAGCCTCATACTAGTTATTTAACTCCAGAATATCTTAATTGCCCAGTTCCCTCTCACAATTGGGCTACCAAAGAAGAGCATGCAAAAGAGGAATTCACAGAACAGATTACACATTCTGAGAAACAGACATTTCCAGGTTAAAGATCAGAGCCATGAACTGGGCTTCCACACCTTCAAATCAAGCCACAAATGTGGCTGAAAGCACTTTGAAACATGGTTCTCAGGGCAAGTTCTGGCTTTAGATGCATCTCTTCAGTACAAAACATACCCAGAACGTAACTGTCACAATGGGTAATGCACTGGCTCAGGAGGAATTCTTTAAAGATGAATTGGACTAATACCACACAAGACTGACACTCCCATTCCTTCAATCAAGTAAATACTAGTAACAGCCTCCTACTAACCAGAATCAATCAAGCAGTAAATGGAATGGTGCCTCATATTTAAAGGTGAAAGAAAATACTAAAGAGAAGACACAGCCTCAATAGGAACAGCTCTGTCACATGCTCAAGGGCATGCTCGCTACAGTGACTGGTAATCCATAAAGCCAGTCATTATGAAGATCACCTTATTAATTAGAAGCTGTGTCTACGTTTACTGAATCTTTCCAGATTAACCTATTCTAGAGTAATCTAAATTATGCTCACTTTGAGTACCCACATAACTATGGGAATGTAAGTTATACTACCTCAATGATCCCTCACTTCTGTATTTGAAAGGTAAATGTTGTCAAACAAGCACAGGTAAAAGCCCTGGGGAAACCAAATATATTCACAATAACCCATTAGAAATCCTCACCACAAAGCAGTCACTATTGTAGAGATGAATTTAGACTGCTCCATCATTTCATGTGTGGCTGTCTTCACTCACTTATACTGATGCACCAGTTTAGCAACTTCCTTATATGCAAGTTCTGCCACACAAACCTATTTTAGATTGCCTGGCTCTATTCAACCACTGCTAAGGTTTATTTATTCTTCATATGCTCTGAAGGCACAGAAGACACAAGTCAATACATCTAGCTTCATGGCTGCACAATCAGAGCTTCTCCACATGGTATCACATAGTCCACAGGATAAAAATAAGCTAACACCAAGGTTTTAAAGTGCTCTGTACATAGCCATTATAAAATATAAGTAAATAACCTGTCTTACACAGGGATGCAAGGCAAAAGATCCTATTTTATCCACTGGCTGCCACCTAATTTCCCCAATCAATTTTCAATTAGCATGTGCTCCTGTAAGGCTATTGTTTTGGAATAAGACTTTGTGGAGGAACCCCGAGCCGCCATAAGAAAGGAAAGACCGCTAAAACTGTCTGAACTGATTTCTGAAAGGAAATCTCCACTTTGGTTCTAGCAACCCTCACTGTGCCTTCAGTTCAATTTGAGAACAGCATCAGGTAACAAGCCTAAAATAAACTACAGAAAAAGGAACAGCTATCTTAAGAAAAAGACAAGAAATGCTTATATGAAAAGACACCCATTTTCATTTACCAACATAAGAGTAGATACCGCTCACTGTGGTTCAAAGACGATTAAGTTACAGAAACAAGAGATGCTTTAGGAATTCATTACATTCCTTGCCCCCAAATTAGGAAGACAAAGTAAAAAGAGGTTGACAGAAAGTTTAAAAAAGTTCAAAGAATCTTCACTGAACATTTTATTAGACGGACAAGACAGCTGGGGTTAATTTACAGGGGGGAAAAAACCCAACATACAAACCAGTTCACAAACAACTGCTCTGCTGCAGTGGCAGAGTACAATATGGCTTAGTAAAAAAGACAAAAATTCCTCCTTATGTAACTAGTCTCACTCGAGTATTACAGTGCCTTTCAGTCACTAACAGCATCAAAGAAAAATTCAGAGACAGGAAACTGAAACTGTAGAGATACTGGCTTGGTAAGTAAGCAAGAAAGAAGTTCTAGGACTGAAACTTGTAGAAAACTTCCAGAAGTGAGCAATATCACAAAATGCCAAAGACAAGAGGGATTCAGAAGAAGCTTAAGACCATAAATAGCTTTCAAACCATGGCATCTCCAAGTTACTTGAATTCACATTCTGAAGGAAAGCATAAGATTGCTAGATGAATGTTAAAGAGACCAAAATGTCATTGTTGGAGAATTAAAAGTCAAAGAACATCAAAACAAACAAAAAAAAAAAAAAGGAAAAAACCTAAAGACAAATAGTAAAAGACTTCATACCGTTTGTCATTTTATTATTGCAGTTTCAGAAATGGCCCACAAAATGCTGAGAAGAATCAAAACATAGCCTTTTCTCCTTCCCCTAGGTCAAATTATAACTAGCTACCAATAAAAAGAAACTCAGTAATAAGCAATGCCCTCAGAGAACAGACCCAGCCAAAACTGCACCAAAACCTCTATCCTGACACAGCACTGCAAAACCATGAGTACATTTAGGGATAGCTGGATGGAACTGTAACTTTCCACAACGCTTCCAGGATTAGCTACTGGCTAACAACTGCAAAAAATACTGCTCTGCTTTTAAGTTCTAGTTCCCAATGCCTGCCTCACATAAGCAGTCATCCCTTCCTCAACACAGATCTGAAATGTATACAGAAGCACTATGGATTTTCAGCTTTAATGTTCTCCAGCCAATGTAAAGATAAATATCACTCTCAGTATCCTGCCACAAAGTTTGAGGATACAACCGACAATTAGGTGAAAAACCCAAACCCTTTCCCCCTCCCCCAGCAAACCACAAAACCAACTGGAGTAGGTTTCTCAATTAATTTGCACACCTTCCAGCATGCAGCTCTAATTTGCAAAGACACTACAATTGTTTTACACTGTACAGCAGTTTTCCTTCAGATTTCATAGAGTACGGAAAAAAGCGCAGACATGTTAGCTGTGCTGTAAAGGAGGTGGCAAGGAGCATTTTACTTTCATCTGGAAATCTGCTAGGACAGTTCTGTCATCATAAACCTAGCTCCCTTCCTTTTCATAGTACCACATAGAATGCATTGTGAAAACCTTCCAGTTGAAGAGAATTAATACTGACATTCGAATTTTTCCAATGTATAAGCAGTATCAACTTTAATAACAGCTATACACGTCATCCTTTATGTTGTATGACATCTAGAACAAATTTACAGAACCCTTGCTCTCCTAACAGTCCAACACCAACAGAGGCAAAAAAGTAGGAATGAAAAACACTTACAGGAGCAAAGACAGTCATTAGAACAAGAACGAACAGAAGAGAAGGCATTTTGCAGACCATGACTACTGTTTAGATTAACAGGAAGAGACCAGATTACTGGAATGGAAAATGGCTGCTTCAGCGACCTTTACTGTGCACAATGCCATCCCAAGAAATGAATCCTGAAAATAGATATACTCAAAAAACTCACCAAGGAAAGAGGGAGCAGGAAACTGACAGACAGTTGAGAAGAAGCAATGTTCATGGTAAGCCTTACAATTCTGGGATCAGTTTGACCTTAATTCACTTTTCTTTATAATGCTATTCCTTTAACTAAATTCATGTGTCTTACATGGCACACCGTAGGTGTTACAGACTGGCTTCTTTAAACACAGCTAAAATGTTAACTAAAAATGCTAACAGCTATGCATTAATAAAAAAGTGTAGTACCATGAGATTGATGAAATTCATCTGGAAGGAGTATTTAATATAGCAACAAAATCCTGAGCAACTGTCAAATAGCTCTTTTCTGTCAACACTTGCTTAACAAAGGCTTTAGATGATCTTTACTACAGAAAAACTCTTCTTAGCTGTTTAAAAGTGACAGCAGAACAGCCCCTCTAATGGGAGAGAAGTCTTCCAGCACCTCAATGGCCTGAAAGTATAGTATGATGATAAAAGCAACATAGTTATTTTTAGCACTCTACAGGCATAAAAAATACAGCTCTAAACTGTGACCTACAGCTATGCACAGCCAAGCATCACATCATACGACAGCCTTAACTTTAGCTAGAAGCACGTCTGTAGTTGCTTCAGACTATCGTTATTCATCTCACTACCAAGAATTCCTTTGGATGGATTTAGCAACAAGCATTTGAAATTGTCACCATCTTTTTTTATATTGCTGCCATCGGCAGAACTCAATTCAAAGGTAGGAGATCTTAATGGACTTTGTAGAAAGTATCTGAGAGACCATGTTAGGTTAAATGGATTACTACTTCTCTCTGGTAGAGAGGATGTAAAAGGAGAGAAACTTAAACTGTCATGTTAAGTACAGAAAGTCATTTTTCTAAAGCACAGTTTGGGTAAATGAAAACAAAAAGAGAAAACCACCTTGTTCTCTTCCAGCAGTAGAAAACCCCTGGAAACAAGACATGCTAGAGTAAGAGATCTTCAAGCAAACCCACCTGAAACACCACTGCTGACAGACAACTGCAAAGGTAATTTATGTTAATTTATTCCAACTAGCATGCTTGTATCTGCATGATTTGCAACCATGATTTGTAACTGCAATTTAAAAGCTTATCCCACCAGATTTCTGCTTCCAGGCTATACAAACAAGAATTTATTTAAAATAAAAAATGATACACAGCTTTTAAAAGCAGGTCACGCAGAGTTCCAGTGCTTTGTTTAATCACTTTTTAAATGTACAGGTAACACCAAATATTGGAGGTTTGGGGTTCTGTGCTTTGTTGGGGGTCTTTTTGTTTTGGTTTGGGGACAGAGTGTTCTTGTTTCATTGGCTTGGGGGGTTTTTTTTGGTTTGGGGATTTTGTTTGTTCAGTGGGATTTGATTTTTTTTCCTTTTTGAAATCAGGATAAAAAAATGAAGTCTCTCCAAGCTGACAGATGTGCCCTTTAAATGTTGTAAACTTCACACATTTATCTTCACTCAGAAACCAGAAAATATTATAAAAGGCTTGTCAGATTTAATTATGGTTTGGCAATTATTGTTATCACTACTCATACTGTACTGCAAAATATTTTAGTATCATTAATAAGGTTTCCTTTAGACATTCAGTTGCTCAGAAGCAAGTCTACCAGTATAAATAAGATGGACAGAAATAAACTTCTTCCCCCCCTCTCCCCTCACAGCTTAAAAATGCCACTTTTTGGCTGGATGAAATGGTCAAAAAATGATTCCTACAAACCCACAAGATATCCTGGATCAGAAGTAGTTATAAAAACCCTACTGAGGGAGTTGAAATGGCACCTGAAAGAGCGTGAAAGACTAGTGCAAGAGATTGAAAACGAACAAAAAGTCCAGAAGACTGGCATGGATTACAACTGGCTGAAGAACTACCAAAACCCTCAAGCAACAATTCCAGCTACTGAGCAGCGGCAGCTTGAAGTTCTGTGCTCACAAATCCAGCCTTACCAAACAGGAGCTGTTCTCAGCAGGTAATTATTTTACTTTGACTACTCTATCATAAATGTTTCTTCTACTTAATCCAAGCTTATATTTGGCCCTGATCTTTCTTCCAAAGTGACAATGACCAGCAACTGGAACACACTTTCACAGGTGTTTCAAAAATCACATCTTTAATACACTGTACTTGAAGGAAGTTTTTAATCAGCATTTTCCTGGTCAAATACAAAGCAAGGGAAGTGTCACATGCTTAAACAAACACATGATCTCTCAATACTTTCAGATTTTCCTCAGTTATTTATCCCCATAATTTACTGAATAGTAATCTAACAACCAAAAATCAAATTACAGGACTAATGCAATGCACTGTTATGCAGAAACGCAGGGTCACTGGCAAATGACTCTCAAAGTAGCAAATCAGTATAAAAAAACCCCAACAAAACCAAACACAAAACTTTAAAAAAAGAAATAAATTCCCCATATTTTACAAAGAAAAATTCACCTCTGTCTGTATTTTAAGAACATTTTCTTAGGGGCATGCAGAAGCAACCAAATAAGGCCATGTACATTTTAAAGCCCAGGATATACCTAAGGGCAAAGTCAGTTTAAATCAAGCTACACAGATGGGGAAAGAGAAAAAATAAAGCATGCCCAATAACAGTAGTTTTCAATCCTCGTAACAGCTGGACCACATCCAGTACATTGTTAGAGCTCTCTTCCTATTATAATCTTTTGGGGGGGTGGGGAAATGTGGCAGCAAGGAATAAATGACACGAGAATGCAGCCACTTCCTCCTCCTTTCCCTGGCCCCCAAAGAGCAGAGAGGAAACAGAAGCGTTTTCAGCGCTGATGATTAGATTCCAATTTTTCTCTGTTTCCAGATTTCGTGAAGTTTTGGCAGAAAATGATGTTTTACCCTGGGAAATAGTCTACATATTCAAGCAAGTTTTGAAAGATTTTCTTGCCACCAGTGAAAGAAAAAATCAACAAGACCAACTGGTAGATGCATGGAATACAAATTGCTCTGACCATCTCAGCCTGCGTGAAGACAGTTCTAACAAACTGGACAAAGATGAAATTCCCACGGTTTCAAGTTATGTCGACAAAAACACACAAAGCATGTTTCCCACCTTCTCTGATAGAATCTGGAATCTACCCTACTACTACCCGTCAGGTTAAGTTAGTTTGTGTATCTTTCAGAAAAGCTACGTAGACTTCAACATTGCTTTCTTGTGACTGCCAAACATGGGAATAAGAAATGTGCCATGCTCCTCTTTTTTTCCAAGTTCAGAAATTAAAATCCTTGACTAAAGCTAGTATGCAGTAAACAAAAATCCTTTTATCCTTATGGTTCCTTAAAGATATTGTGTTTGGAGGCACCTTTTAACCAAAAATGTAGATTAGCCATGTAGAGCTAGACATATTTAAACAAGAAAAGACTGCTTTCCATATTCTGAATTAGCATCAATCCACTAAGATTTAGGCAAACATCTCTGTATTTGTCACATTGCTTTTAGGCTTTATGGGAACTTTATACTGTGCAAAATAAATGGTTTAATACAGCATCAGTTATACCAAATAAACTGTTAAATATGTTTTGGAGCTGAATAGTTATTTCTAGAAGAACTATTCCAAAATTAAAACAATGTCTGAAATTGTAACATGCTGCATGTTTCTATTTTTTTTTTAACCTGAACTGTACCCACATGTGCGTAAGTACGGTAATGTTAGACAACTAAATGAAAATATCAAACATTTGACAGCATTCAAGAACTAGCTCTCTGTTCTTCCAGAAATTAATGATTTTTTAATTTCAGAAAGTTCTACAGTTGACTTATTGAAAGCTACCCGGAAACTCAAGAGTCTGCATTAAATTTCAATGTTTTCATCAAATCAGTGCTTTTTATAGAATAGCAGAAGAATCATCAGATCAATTCCAAGGCAAGAGGTGACCATTTTAAATTTCACAAAATTTCATGGTTTTCAGTTGCCATCATCTATCATTGTGGATTCCTAATAAAGTTTTATAAGACTGATCTGCTATGTAGCTGTTATGGTCACAGCAGACAACTGGAGCAGAAAATCAATGAAAACATATGCCAGAACTCAGTTTACTACATTTCCTACCACTGTATAGAAAAATTCTTACTTATCTTATGTAACCTCTTCATCTCCAGATTTCCTTTTAATCCATCTGCAGCACCATAAAGAATGGGCAAGACTCATATGGCCCAATTCTCAAAATGCACTATTTTGCAAACATGCAGTAAAATTGCTTCCTCTGATATTTGATTCAAACATACTGAAGTAAGAATGCAGATTCTCTCAAGGCAATAACACAACTGGAAGATATTTCCTTGTGCTGCCCAGCTGTACCCCCACCCAGGAGAGAATTTACTAATAATGCAACACAAATTGGGTGAAACAAATGGCAGAGTATTTTCATAAGAAATAAAAATATTAAAACAAACCAACCCACAGCTTTGGAAAGCTTGGAATCTAGAGAACATTTGGTACATAGGAGAGGAACATAATATACAGAGAAGGTGACACAATCACAACTCCTGCATACACCTAAGGGACAAAGCACTAAAGAACTAGACTAAATCAGTTCTGACAAATTTTGAATAATAAAAAATTGCAGCTCAATACCAAAAGTATTGAACTTTCCATAAATTAAACACACTCATTATACCTGCACTAAGAGCTGGTACAAACTCTTCACCCTCCTTTTGTGCAGTAACCAGTTTATTGATAAACAGCAAAAGAACTGATCTCAACTTACTCTGCCTTATGATGCAGAATAAAGGGCATCAGATTCTTCTCACGCAGTTCTAAACAATCCAGACATGAATCCCTGCATGAGGGCAGGAATAGTTTGAAAGAATAGTTTCTCCTTAGTCATAAAACTCCCCGTAAAATTAAACTTAAGTACATTTCCCATAGTAAAGCAGTTAACCACAATACTGGTTTCAGAAGATAATTTTTATTTGGTCAAAGGTGCAAGATTCCTGCAATGGCAATTCATGTAAATTTGTTTCCTAAAAGAGTACCCTCACAGCTTTCTAATGGAAAATAGGTGAAAAAAGCCCTAAAAATCTAAGTTACAAATTTTATTTTAAGGAAAATGGTAGTCTACTAAAGATGCAAAGTGCACTTACCTTTATGATCATCAAAAACAGGTAGAGAAAATAAAAAAACCAAAAACCACAAACCACAACAAAAACAAAACCACCAAAAAACAGATACAGCTGCCCTGATCTTCATAAATTTCACTTTAATGTAAGCAAATGCAGTCTTCTAAGTCCTCAAGGACCATCAACTACACCATATGCTAAAAGGCAGTCACTAGATAATAATTACATATATCGAGGCATTAGACCCAATTTAGCGTTAAATCCCAAAGAAATGCTAAGGAAACAAATAAAAAAATGCTTACCTACTTTCATACGCATGTTCTATTGATGAAACTGATACTAGGCTACTACATCCAGTTCTAGTGTCCACACTTGGGGGGAAAGGAGATACCAAACTGGGAATTGGAGAGGGTATAGTTAAAAAAATTATCCAGAGGATGGGAAAATGCCAGCCACTAAGACCTCACTTTGTCCATTTTTTCACATACAAAATTAAGAGGTAACTACACAGAATATGAACACTTCAATCTGATGGAAGTATTAGGTATTCTCTCTAGTTAAAAAGCGGAAAGAAGCATAGAAAAAGCAAAGGTATAGGAGCACAAAGACAAACTAAATAAAGTGAAATGTATTTTAAAGAAATCTACCAGGTTTACTGCAAAATGCTGTAAAGTGAATCTGCACCTCAGTCTGCTAGCCAAGATGAGCTATTTTCTGGAATTCAGTTTACCCTTAGGTCAGGTAGCAGTAACACAGCTGTAGGTCATCATTTCCCTGAAGATAAACTGGCTGAGAACTCACCTGTTTCTTTAATCACTTTTTATTTATGACTTACATGATTTGCATGAGCTGATCTGAAACTATTTTGTTCTTTAAACCTCTCCCAGCTGGTATTTCTGAAATGGGCAGGCAGCCAACACACAGTACTCAGGTTACATAAAGGTGAGTGATAACAATATCAAAGGGCAAAACAAACAGCATGTAATGTTTTCAGCCAAATAAGGTGGCTATATAAAAAGGGTAACTTGGTGAAAGCTACACCTATGTAATACGAGAAATCAAAGAAAGACTAACCATTTTTTCTACACTTAAGCCTTTAGGGGTTTTAACGTGAGCTACAATTGTTTTGATAACAAGAAAGGATTTAAGGGTCTAAATTACTTTCCACTCAGTTAAACATACTCATAGAAATTAAAAAGTTCATCAACCAGCTATTTAAGCATCAAAATTCCAACCACAGTTTCTAAGACCTATTATCTTTCCCTAAAATGCTCTACTTCTAATACTGCTACACTAGAGGTAGTTAGTAAGATAATCTTAAAAGACTTGGAAAACGAGGCATCATTGGCAGAGGAAGGAAACACCTTCTACAAGTCTTTTTAAGGGAGAAATGAGGCTTTCAGATCCCATTAGACTGTCTCAGTAACAATTCTGTAAAATGTTACTACACGTGAGTGTGCAGTCACACACCTGCAATTATCTTTACAAATTTGGTATTAATCCTACATATTCTCTTATATATACATGTATGTATATATAAACTTAGATGAAAGAAGCAGGAAAACCATCTCCATCAATAATACCATATCCTGCTCGAAGTAAATATAAATAAGCACTTAAAAAACTTGAAGTAATTTTTGGTTTGATTTTCCCAAGAAACAAACCGAGATTTTGGAAGAAAATAATAAACTATTATGTTACAAGCAGCCTCAGGAACAGAGAAACTCTTTTGTTTTCAGATCTTCAAACTCTTCCTTAAGAAACCAGTGAATAAAACTGAAACATCTTCTGATGGAACCTAAACCTTTCCAAAATCGAAGTTTTGCAAAACCTCCTTAAATGTAAGCACATTTCCAGAACTGAAAAAAAACCACAGCTATGCGAACACACCTTTTTCTTTTTATTATGCTGCAGAACACACATGCACCTATCATCCATCCTCAAAGATTTTATGCATGTCTAATGATGAGAAATTCTGTCCACACATACAGGAATGGCTATTTTAGGGTGCATAACCCCTCTCTCTCTTCTACAGATGGGAAAGAACAACAGAAAAAAAACCAACCTGTGAAAGGAAATTCTGTTAACACAACTGCCAGGCCCCACAGATGGCTTATTTGCTCAGAACTTTGAGTGGAAAAAGCTATCTGTCTAATCAAAAGACAAAAGATTTGTCTCTACCTAGGCACACAAGGCTTGATCAATCATGCTTATTTCTCCCACCATACTTAGTAGATTTCAATGGCTTAGAGTTCAGTTGGGTTCAAGAACCTCTCCTCAAACCCTAAGCATTACAGAGACGTTACTGGCTTTATTTAACAGCCACAAACATTACTGACGGCATTAAGCTGGAATATGACAACCCACCATCCAGGCCCTCGTGGAGTGGGCGAGGCACAGGAGCCAGTCCAGACCATCCAAAAACACCCTGCACACGCGGGCCCACAAAATCACTCTCCAGGGAAGGGAGGCCACAGGAGCCTTCACAGACAGCCCTTCATTCCAGGCATAAGGCGTATCTCCTGGCTGCTAAAATCAGCAGCCCAGCACCCCACACTTACCCTACAGCTGCCAATGGCTCCTGCATAGCACGAGGGACGCCGGAGTGACTGGGCAGCGTGCCGCCCAATAACTCGACGGCAGTCACAGTTTTGCCTATGGTGAACCAGTCGCTAATCTGCTCCTCGGTGAGCTCACGCAACATGGCGACGACACACACCGCCTCCTGCACCACCGCACGCCGACCCTCTTTCCCGCCTTCAGCCAGGCCCCGCCCCGTGACTGAACGGGCCGGTTCCGCTGCCGCAGGAAGCGGAAGGCTGAAGGGGGGGGAAGAAGAGGAGAAGAGAGGGCAGGGAGCAGCGTACGCACAGGTTCACTCCTGCGCTGCTAAGGGGCTCTCACCTTTTCCAGCCACACGAGCCGGGGGGTGGTCAGTTTCCCCCTCACACCCCCCCAGCGGCCGTGAGGTGCTCTGGAACCCCAGTGGCTCTGCACTTTTCGTCGCCTGGAGGAAGTGTTTCACAGGCACGTAGATGTCTCAGCCCTTCTAAACCTGACCCGGCTTGTGCTTCCCGATCCTCCAGGACAAGCATTCTCTAGGCGACACGCTACACGAACACTCGCCCATCCCAGCATTGTCCTTGCACGGGGCTCCTAGTGCATTCCCTTCGCGGGGGGCGGGAGTAAGGCGCTAAGAAGGGACTGTGAGGGTGCGCACGAGTCTGTACAGCGATACGAGCTCTCTGAGGGCTGCTCAAGGACCTGGAGCGGTTGAAGGGGTGCGGGACGTGGCAGGACTTGGGTGTTGAGGAGCACGAGGTGCAGGCAGCTGCAGGTCGAAGCCGGGATACCGAGGGCGCTCTTGTCCTCCGCAGCGGTAGGGGGCGCTGCGCGGCAGGGGCGCCTGTCACCGATCCGACGCCTTTGCTGGGTGCTGCGTCCTTTCCCAGCATCCCCCGCGGCGGTAGCGGAGGTAGTGCGTGCGCGGTGACCTTCGCTGGCAGCCGGCTCGGTTCCCGCTGTAACGGTGCGTCTCGGCGGGCGTCTCGGGGAGGCCGTTGTGGGTCAGCTTGGGAAAGGAGATAAGGGGGGGGGAGGAGAGGTCAGCGGAACTCGAGACCTGCTGTTACCCCCTCCCCACATCTATGGGCCTGCGGGTCAGGCCACGGGCGGGCAGCGGGGCCCCTGGGCTGCGCTGGGGTTATGGTGGTAGGTCAGAGAGAAAGCGAATTCAGCGCTGTTCCGGGTAGATTTGGATATAGGCCTGGACGGCATTGTGCCTGTCCGTGCCTTGGGGAGAGGTGTCCGTCAGGTTTTAGCAGGGTGTTAATGGGAAATAGCACTTGGTGTTTTGTAGTGGTAGGAAAACCCTTCCTCTTTATGCAGTCTCCTTGTTTTTAGCAGAATGACTGTAACTCTGGCCCTGGTCATCTGAAACTACAAATACTGGAAGCTCTGAGGAGGTGCAGTGTTCTTTATAGTACTGGTGAAAGCACAATACTGTTTCAGGAAATCTGGCCACAATAATAAATTTGATTGAATTTAAATCCAAATAATTACAATAAATGTGGGGGTTTCTATAATTATGCATTAATTACTCTGAACGTGCTTTAATGCTTTAACTAGCACCTATATTTCCCAGTTGTATTGACACTGGCTACCCTTGCCTCCTTTTATCAGCTGTAGTTTAAATATTTTTTATTGCCTTAGTTCATAAATTGTGACCTTAACTCTGAATTTTACTGCTGTGCTTTGGAGTAAGTACTGCTGCATGTTTGGGGATTTTTATTTTTTAACATGTAAACTGCTGCTGATACATATCAGGAGTGTGTATATACGTTAGAAGTACAGTGGGTAAGAGGGCAGTTGCAAAACTCACCATGGCAAAACTCTTATAATTTTCAGATGATGCAGAACATGATTCCAAAGTCATTGAAAGCCATGAAATTATACTTTACTACGGTCTATCAAGAAATATGGGTTGGTGTAGCATTAACAGCTTATGCCTATTACAAAATTTCATATGGTGGTAAGTTACACGTTATAATTTTCATTAGCTGTTACTTTATATACAAGGTTTGTAAATGAGAATATCCTTAACAATCAGAAACTGCTTATTGAAAATACCTAGCAAACAAACTAACACTCAAGCCCACATCTTTGCCATAAAAGTTCAGTTAGTTTAGAATGATGTCCAGATTTGAATTATGAATCAGCATAAGATCCTCAGAGCAAAATGGTGCAACAAATCACAGTGTCTTGAAGGTCCTGTTGTTCAATTTAGGCTATGTTGAAAAAATTCTAAGTCAAACCCTTTACTAGCTGTCACTAACAATGAAATGTTATAGACTGTAGACAGATTTGACAAGGAAAGGAACCCCTTGCTGTGGGAGCAGGTGGGTGATGTTACTTCAGCATTTCTCTAGCTTTGTCCAAATAATCTGTAGCATGTCCAAAACTGTTCACTGCATTTACAAGTTTAAGTAAATAAAAGTAGTTGAACAGCAGAGAGGGGAAAAAAAAAAAAGCTTAAATTCTTAAATTTTGCTTTAACTTACTTAATTTAAAAGAGAATTCAAAATTGGCAGAGTTTTCAAGTTTGTGTTCATGTCATGCTACTTTTACTTATGATTTAGATTATAGTTGTGATGGTGTAGGGTTTTGAGGGTCAAAACCTTGATATGGTGCAACTGTATGCTAAGCATTATTTTAAAGTGAAAATAGCTGTAGCCTTTTGTGCAGTTTGGAGAACACTTTTGCAAATAATACATATATTTATAGAAGAGTGTGTAGTAGAATAACTTAGATTGGTCGGCATCTTTTGAGCTCACCTGCTCCAAACCAGTGCTTAAAGTAGTTAAAGGTAGATGAGGTTGTTCATGGCCATTCATTTGAATTTCAAATTAATGTATCCAAGGATGGAGATTGCACAACCTCTTATGACAGTCTTCCTCATGAGGAGGTTTTTTTATCTATTTTTGTCTGATTGCTGTGAATCAGTGTTTTAGGAGAACAGTTACAATGGCAATGTAAAATAAACTGTTTTACTCATAGAGGAAGATTGTAAAGCAAACTGTATTACCACTTGAGTTTACGTCCGTATGTTATGTCTGTATATATCCATATATTATGTAAAAGAGTACCATTATGTATATGTTTCTTTTGAATTAAAGTAGGAAGTAAGATCTTGATGGCTGCAATTTCTAAATGCGTGGAGCCTAGGTTAATTAAAAACAACCAACTTTTAAAGAAACAATATTAAGTTTAGTTTCTTTTAAAGTGAAATGTATCATGGAAAGTACATGCTGTACACTTGGTAGAGCTTGTTCAAGCTAAATTAGCAAATCATAAGTAGTGGAATTAAGTTTATCTGAAAAAAAAAACCCCACTTTTTAAAACTGTCATTTTTCAGCTTTTTTTTTCCTTTTTTTTTTTCCCCCAGGAAAAAAAGCAGTGGCAGATAGTGAGTATTAAATATCTAATACCCTGTTCTATTTTTTTCAATGAGTGCAGTAAGAATTAACATAGCATATTTTGTCTGTTGTTTAACTTACAGATTTAGAAAACGTTTAGAGATAACTTCAAAATATGTAGCTTTAGTTGTATTGGTGGTTTTATAACCTAGAAATATCTTTGAGCTTGCACAGATGATATGTCTTGTCTTAAATTGTCCTTTGCATAGGCTTTAGGAGTGGAATGACGGGGGGAGGGGTGGGAAGGAATTATTTAAAATAATAGTAAAAAACATTTAGTGGAATGGCTTAAATCAGCACGATCTCAAGAGTAACTGCTGCTATAGCTGTCGAGAAACTAAGAAGTTTACACTTGTCTTTTGGATGTGTATATTTACTGTAATGCAGTATTTAGATATTTCTGGACAGTTTTGTCAGGAATTCAGTTTTCCATGAGCTGCTGTATCTCAGCTAACATTCTGAGCCATGATAGATAGCCCATTTGCTTCCAGTTGAATTTGTATATGCAAACATTATTTAAGTTTTTAAATGTGCAATTAGTGAAAATACTGCCCAGTCGAATTAAGGATAATAGCATAAATAAATCTCAGTTTAGAAGGAACCCTTTACTGCTTATGATAGTGCTTTAAAACTTGCAAAGGAGGATTTTTAGTATTGGCCAAATTTATATATGTAGTTTGAGGATCTTAATTGATACAGAATCTGCCAATTTGACAAGAATCTGCCAGTTCTTATGCCCAGATGTTAGTTTTCCCTCCTAGGTTCTGAACTGTGTTCCTGAGTTGATTTGCTCTACTGTTTGAACAGTCTAAATTGTGTCTTTGTTTCAGAATCCTCTGGTGCTGGCCATCACTAAAGACCTCTTCTCTTCTTGGGAGTATGGATGTGTTGGTTCGTCATCTTTATTGTAAATGAAGCAAGTTTCAACCATAGGGAAGTTAATTCTAAAACTGTCCCTGATCCATCTGCTGTAATTAGAGACAGGAGAAAATCCATTGAGCAACAAGGAATTAAACATGTTGGACAAAATATCTTGGAGTGTATTGTTAACCTCATTTTTAGAGTAAGCATTTATTGTTTTCTACAGTTCTTGCAAGTTCCATGTTAAAACTTTTTCAGTAGTACTTTGAAAAAGACCAAATCTATATCACTGAACTTCTTGATAGAATTAGACGACATTTCAAGCATTCTTTTTGTTTTCCTAATCTTTTTTTTTTTTTTTGGCTAGGACTATTGAAATCTACTTACTCTATTTACTTTTAAAATGTAAATGGTAAATGGCCAAGTGTGAGGACTTAATTCTCAGCTTTTTGTCAACTTGTGGTGCAATAATTAAGGGTTAAAAAAAAAAGTTCTTTTTTATAACCTCATATTTTTTTAGGAGTTCGTAGTTCTACAAGGTTTAAAAGCAAAAACTGTATTGTTATTAAAACACAATGCAAAATGTTTACAGAGGTTTTTAAAAAGTACATTATTGGCAACTGTCATTTTTTGTCTTTCATATTCAGTTAAAGGTAAGGAATTACTCTGAAAAGCCCTTCCATTAGTCACAAATTTTGCAATGGAGTAAGTAATAATGTGCCCATGTGGTATGAGAAAATTAATGTTACATAGGCCCTCATCTGCCATTTGAGCTTATGAAATGATCAGAATTAAAAAGGAATGGTGAAATCATGCAGTGTGGTAGCAGTTAATATGAGCATAAACAAACTTTCAGTGACTGGAAAAAGTTTTTCCCTGAAAATTCAGAAGTAAAACATGTATTAATAGGATGGGTCATTAGTGCATTTTGCAGATAGCTGTTAAAGTAACTCCATAGCTAGTATCATATTTTGGAGACTTTACAAACTTACACTATCCTACAAAAATCAGTTTTCAAAATGGCACATACTGAATTCCATACCAAGGACACACAGGTTATAAAATCAAAACTCAACTTCATGTCATGTTTTGTTTAAATTTAGCCTAATCTGCTTTTGAGAAGATTAAGAGGTTTAAGTCATTACGTACATCTTTTTAACTACTTCACTGAAACATCTTAAATCTTTCAGCTTGATTAAAGTTTTGCCTTTCAATCTCTCTGACTGCAGTATCTGCAAGTAACTTAAATATTTGGTACTTGAATACTTAGGAGCTTGATATCCTTACCAGCTGATGGTAAACATTCCAAATGCTGTATTGCATGTAATGCCTTCAAAATGTATACCTCTGCTTAATAGCTATACCTACTAGGAGTAAAATTGCCAGTCATTTATCTGAAAGCTTTTTTAGAAATGGTGGGTATAGCATTACTCAATCTGAAAAGAATAGGCAACATTGATCTTTCATGCATTCTTGGCATTTCTTCCATCTTCCGCAGTTTTCCTTGTAGTTGCATTTCCCTTGATACGTTAGCTGGTTCATCGCTGTCATCATTTCTGTATTGGTTTTTCAGTGTGTCCTCACCAAAGAAGAATGAATGAGAAAGTTTTTTTGTGGGGCTTTGTTGGGTTTTTTTTTGCATGTAACTAAAGCCGTCAGGAAGAAGGGAACAGAGAATAAAAACTAGAATAAAATGGAGCTTCAAATGAACAGATGCTAGGCCAGTGGTGATTACAGGGTGGGTCAGAGTTGTGGTGTAGTTAATAAGCAGTTAAGATTGAAAATGTATGCCAGGTAAGGAGCTATACCTGCATTTATAATGCAAATTTATGATCACTAAGTTATGGTTCCTAAGATACTACACATACTTCAAATGACCTGCTTTAGCAATTTACAATTACAGAGCTGAGGGAAAACAAGCTATGGAAAAAACATTAATCACTGCAGGATTTATTTCAACTTAGGTAGAACCTATCACACTGGAACTGAGCTATATGAATATTCTGTCTCATCTCCTAAAAGTTAATTGAAAAGCAGGTGGAGCTTCTGCTAACCTGCACTGGGAGCACAGTTAACTGCACTTTTAGGTAAACCTAAGATGCTTCAACCTTTAATGCTTCTTGGTATTTGACCTGCTTGATTTTCTAGTAGGGAAACAAAGTACATCTGGGCAGCAATGTCTGAGTTATGAAAACTGCAATTTTTACTGAAATAATGCTACCTACAACTGGCTGTTCTTCCACTAGTGCATCTAGGTCAGAAATTTCAGTGAAGCTTGCTGACTGTTCCTTCCTGTTGGTGATTATTAACATACAAATATTTTCAACAAATACGGGAAGTAAATTTAGTGCTTCTATTTAAATAGAGTTTTTTTGTTGTTTGTTTGTTTCACTTGAGTAGGGTACAGAAGGAGGAAATTAACTTCCAGTGCCTTGGCTCAAAAGCTGAAATTAACACAAAGATGATGTATAACAGGTGTAGTATTATTTATATACTTTGTGCTCCTCTTTGCATACTATATAGTATAAAAACCAGAAGAAAGTTAGCTAAGGTATCATAACTGCCATTTTTTTACTTTATAGTGATGCATAAAAGGAGTAACCAGTTTTCTTTGCAGCATTAGGATCTGGGGTGTAGCCATAGGTAGAGAAGCATTGTAAAGGAGTCCCCTTGAAGTAGATTTCTACTTGAAGGTGATTTCTAAATCATCTTGAAGGTGATTTCTAAAGCTAACGTAAAAAGGTTTTCTTGTTCCAGGTGAGTGTGTTATCTAGACAAGCTTCAGCTCTTGAACAAAACCCATTTTCCATGCAAATAACTAAGATCAGCACTTTAATCCATGGAGGTAATATTCATCATGATTCATAGTTAAACACTGGTGAGGGAAATGCTTACTGCTCATTGGCGGATCATGCCGTTTCCATTTAGCTGCTGCCTCTTTATATTGCTGACATTTCTAAAACAGGATTACATTTAAACTTTGTAGTAAAATAGTTCAGCAACACCATTTTTCTTCTGTTGCCTGTGATAAGGCATCAGCAGTGACAGAAACCTGACTGTTTACTACCTTCACAATGTTAGTGGAACAACAAACTCCGGTAGGAATTGAAAAGCCTTATTCAGTTAGTGCAGCACCACTTTGAGCAAGTTGTGCTGTGGCACTGCTTTTTGTTTCTTTGTTTGGTTTTTATTTTTATTTTTAATCAGTACAGAATATGAAAGCTTGGCAGTAGGGAGCTGTATTACTAATGACAGTGATAATGCATGTGGTCTTTTTACAGCATAAGTACTTCTGGACTTGCCTTTCCATGCTGTATCTTACTTATGGCCAGGATTTCAGACTGAGAAGCACTGAGATTTCTAGAACATTTTCAAGCGTTGTCCTACAATTGGGAATTTCAGAGTATCCCCTGTATGCTAATAAAGTATTATGGAATGCTGTAGGGAAGCACCAAAACAGTCAGAGCCAAGGAAACATTAGTCACAGTGCCCAGCCTACTCAATCTCTTTAATGGCTAACTTGGAAAAAAACCCCAAATGTGTATTCATGTTAACTGGCAGGATGAGTGAAGTTGCAGGAAATGATCTAAAGTAAATCAGCTGAACTAGTCTCCTATTTATCTGAATCATGATAGCAAACCACTGTTTGTAGTACAAATACAGCCTGATACATAGCTTGTATGTGTATTGTACTTTAGTCCCCAAGGAAGGAAAACTATCAGGTGCTTGTTAGACACAGGTGATTATATGTGACATCACCGCCAGATGGCTGAAATGAAACTAACTGAGGAAATCAACACTTAAAATCTCTATTGTTTCATTCACGGAAATCTGTAAAGCTACTAGGAAGGAAAGAATAGTAAGACAGAGATTCCCTGAGGCATTAAATATGTTGGTTAACAATTTGGTAAATGGAGGAACAAGAAGCGACAAGACAGCGCTTGAACAGCAAACTCTTTGTACTATAATTCCATAACCTTTAGCAACTGACATTCAGCAGCGAATATTCTCTAACTTTAAGAATATAAAGTCATGTGCCTCTTGAGTTCGCAATTTATGAAGAACTCGTAAAGAAAGGCCTGTACTCTACTCCATTGCTGCAGGCAAACTACTTGGGAAAAATTACTCTTCCCTAACTGAGAATGAACTGACCACCACAAGAATGGATTATTTGGAAGTTTTAATTAAATTCTGCTAAGGGTACTATGATGTCTTTGGTTGTGGCTTAACAGCGTGAGTACTGTAGCAGCTACAGCAGCAGCTTGTGAAGTTTCCACCCTTATACCACAGTGCCTCGCTCCTCATAGTTGTGCTGATACAACTATTTGTGAATTGGATCAGGCAGTTTCTCATAATTTTGTATCTTTCTCCCCCTCTAAAATAACAAGCATTCCAGGTTTGTTTTGGGGTTGTTTTGGTGTGTGTGTTTCTTATTATTTATTTGGGTCCATCTCTTGATCCCATTTACAGGGAAAGCTTCTTTATAACTTGCATTACAGCACAGCAGCTTTTGGTTGTTTGGTTTTTGTTAGAAAAGGGGCAGAAGAATGAGAATTTGGCTTCCCATTCACTCATGCAGCTTTCCTAAGTCATTGTGTCCCTTACAATTATTTAATGGACGTTTCCTCCTCATGCCCAGCCACACACATGATCAAAGTACTGTCTCTCCCATAAGAACTGTCATCACTGTCAACACTCAGAGGAATAAAAGACTGCAGAACTCCACCCTGTATACAAATCAGGAATGTCAGCCTGTGCTTCAGCAAAAAGGCAGAACCTTGGTTGCTTCCTCTGTGACAGCACATCGCTTTCTCAAGTTTATAGTATCAGTTAATTGAGACAAATGAATACACAAGTAGAGAACAGGGAAAACAATTGTACCACCACAATATCCTAATGTTCAATGCTTGCTCGCAGGAAGAGTGCTTTTAGTAGTAAAGGATGAATTTGGTGGTAGTTTTTCAGATTATTGTTTGTCATCAAATGAAAATACACTTAATTATTATGACCTTCAGAAAACCTAAACTAACATTTTAATTGACATGGCCTTTAACTATTTTATATCATCACAATAACTTCAGGTAACTGCTGGAACAGACGAGTGAGATTTCTTTAGAGCTAATGAAGTGTGTTTGCTAGGAAATGATAATAGGGATTATGTGGGTGGTAGAACTAACAGCAGTATATACTGAATGAATCCCATCTGTGATGACTGCTGCCTACACAAATTTTTCCTGCAGTATCGGTTGTAGTCTTCATTTCTTGTTTTAACCTGTTGTGTTTAGCATGCTTTTGATAATACTAAGAATTCCTGCAATTAAGGGGGAATTCTTTAGGTATGAAATGGAAACTGTTGTGAGCTATTTCATATGGAATGCTATATAAACAAGCAAAATGGCAACAGCTAAATTGAATACAACCAGAGTATTGCAGGAGGTAAAAGGAGGGATTATTAAAATGGATTAGGATGGGAGAAGGCATTTGATACAGAGCCAGGAATCCAGAGGAGGATACCCTTTTTGGGTGAGGGTCTGATCAAAAGCACTTCCATTTTTTTAATTGACTCCATTATTTATTATGAGGATATATATGTATCAGTCTCAAGCTACACTTCTTTGCAGCACTATTCTTTACTCTTGATGTTTCAGGTATATCTGTACAGAAAAATAGCCATGTTTAAATTCTCTTCAATCTAACATTACAATTTTTTCCTTGTACTCCCTATGTTATATTGGACATATGATACCAGATACAGCTTGAGAAGAAAATGCCTCTGGTCCCAGTTAGGACACCAAAACACTTTAATTAGGAAAAATTAAGTGATGCATTTATTTCAGTAAGATAGGAACTGGAGTCATACCAGTTTTAACAAAGGCTCTGACTGTTGTTTCAGTAAACACTGAGACATAAATACTTTTTAACATACTTTGGTTTAGTTAATTCTTTTGGAGTAATGCAACTAGAAGAGGAATCCTGCCAAAAATGTTTTTACTTTGCTTTCAAATTACATATTAATGCTAACCAGCACACCTCTTTAAATTCAGGCTACTAAATTAAACGTGTAATCAGGCCTGTATAGGACAGAAACAGAAGGCAAGGAAAAGAAAATTGTGCAGAACTTTCACATAGCAAGTGGAAGAAAAAGAGAAAAGATGTAAGTTACTTTACCTTATGCTGTAGCTTGTCCATTTATAGAATAGAAATACTGGTTCTGAATCTGAGACATAAGCAATAGACAAACCTTCAAGGAGTGTCAAATCATCCCCAAGCAAGTAGGCTATTATTGTGTGTACTCCTCCATGATGAACACACTCCTTTCCAGTCTTCCATATCTTCTGAGCCTCAGCTGCATAGTACGGTATCTTTGAATAAATCAATCTAAAATACTCTAAACATATACCAGTGATACTTTTTTACTGTCACTTTCTAGAGCTTTTTATGGAATAATTTTCAGTAGGGTTCCATAAATGACTTCTACAATTAATCCTGCATATTTCTATTGACATTCTTTTGTTTATACAGCTGAGAATTGCAGTAAACCTTGTCAGAGCATCACAACAGTAAAAATAACACTCAGAAATACCTTTCTGTAAGATTACAAACAAAGGCACTTAAGAGGCAAAATCACCTTGACTCATTACTATTCTCCGGACTAAACATCATTACTTTACCTGGAAAAGGAATATTTATACATTTAGAAAGGATGAACCTTAAGCATTAGTAAGGCACTAACCCCCCATCATTTTAAATGTCTCTGATTACATCTGCTATTGAGGTTATCTGCAGTTGCTCTTATGTAAAAATGCATGATTAAAACAGTGTCTGTGACAGGAGCACCCCAATTCACAACAGATGGTATGCACCTGTATAGAAGCCAGCGCCTGTATGGAAGCCAGCTATGCTCTATCAATTTTTGGTAACTGGAAAGCCCCAAAAGTGATCACTTAAAGGGTTAAAGTTTTTAATATATATGGGAGATATATATGCATAGCACAGAAATATTTTCCATAGAGGCATATCTTAAGTCATAACCGTTTCCTGTTTCACAACTCTAATGATGTATTTAAACACATTCACTACTCTTACTGTAATTTTTGAGGAAACTTAACTTGTGTATTCTGATATCTAAAATCTGATGAGTACAGATAAATACAACAGCCTGGTCTAGTGGAAGGTGTCCCTGCCCATGGCAGGGGGATTGGAACTAGGTGATCTATTTCTGAGGTCTCTTCCAACCCAAACCATTCTATCATTCTGATTCTATAATACACACACACAACAAGGTAAATAATGTTATTTCCAGGATTGTAGTCCTAATAGCACAGTTTAAATAGTAAGTATAAACAGGTTTTTAAGAAAAAAACACATTTAATTTGGTTTATAATTTCTTTCTCCTACTATGCATGAGTATTCTTCCCATGAAGACATGTTTTTCCTCCAAGCCTCCTTTGCACATCCCCTTTTCTCAGTAATTGCTGAAAAACATTCTCCAGCATATCCCAGGTTTCAGAATTGAGTAGAGGATTTGCCTGATCTCCCCTTCCAAGCTGCAGTTCTTCAAGTTCACCCATTGCCAGCTAGGACAGCAGGAAGCATAAGCTCCATTACATTGTATCTTCTGCATGTTTTTTTCCTATTAGATCTACATACCTCAAGTAAGCTAAGCAAGAAAAAGATATTCTAGAAGAAGATACACATTTCCAATTAGGAATTACTGGGTTTGGATATGGAAATAATACAAATCTGCATCTGATCCAGCAGTAAACATAAGAAAGCAGACTGTTTTCAATTACAGTAAGTAAAGTAGTTGCTCGTTTTATACAAGGAAGTGATGATTATAGAAAACTTGAAGATGAGTTGCCTACCATTTTAGAAGTGTGGGGTAAAAACTAACCTTTAGCTGAGAGGAATAACTGAAATCAGTTCAGACAGAAGCTGTTAAAAACACTTGAGTACTTGACTCACAAAATAATGGCTGAGATACTGGAGAACAATTTTAGATTTATAGTAACAAATCAAATAGCTGGACTCAATCTTAAAAACGACCCATCCTTTTTCCCCTCAAACTTCAGCCAAGTGGTACATCCAAAATGAAGTGGCCTGTAAAAAGTTAGTAAAGAGTGAAGGACTGACTTGTTCCTCAATCTCCTCACTAATTAATGTTTGAACTAATAACCCATCATCTAGCCAAGTAATAACCCATCATCTAGCCCTCCACTCATGGGCATACTGAAAATTTACAAAAAGATGATTTTTGTAGAGAGACATCTTGAGAGCCAAAATAGTTACAGGCAAGATGCAACCAGAGAGAACTGCTCCCAGGACATTCATTTTTTTTTTCTCTACCACTTTGTATATAGTTAATGGTTTCATCATTATGAATTACAGGGGAGTAGAACAAGACTTTTCTGTCTGTAAAAGCGATGGCATGTAATCTGTATTAGAGAGCTGTTTCTTCTGTAGCTACAACATAAAAAATTAACAAAACCTATTACCATAATTACTTTCTGAGAGTATAGCAATACATTTCTCAGTGAGGCCGCAGCACTCTCCACTATGTACGTATGCTCTTTTGCATCATGTGTATTGGATTAAGCATGCAATTTATGTTACTGTTTAAAGAAAATACATCTCTAAGCCACCAAATGCAGGCTGAAACATGATGTATCAGATATCCAGATCCTTAAGAAGTACATGCAGCTATGCTATATACAGATCATATGGCTTCACTTTTGCTTTAATTGTTATACTCTGCAGAACGATGCACTGAGTGGATTGTGGATGGCAACTTCAGAACATTAGTCATCTAGTCCAACACATTACTTTAGGATATTACAAGGCAGTGATGGAAAAGTATCTTTCTCTTGTTCACGTGTCTCCAGTACCGTGTAGAAAACAGACATCAAAGTGTTTCGTTTAGATTATTATTTATAGTTTATCTCTGAACAGGTTTGGTGGGGTTTAAAATGCATTGGCTGTATATGAATTCAGAACCAGCAGTATATAACTATTGTTCAGTATGAATTCCTTATTGTTGCAACCTTAGGAAGTCAGCTTCATGCTGGAATTAGAGGTTACTTAAGGTCACAGTAACAAAATATCTTTACTATACACAGTTACTTTACACAGTATTTCACTAAAGATTTTAAGCTGCTTGCTCTGAGAATCCGGAAATACTTCAACTTCATCCTAATCCACTTTAATACTTCAACTTTGTTTGTATCATTTATTACATAGCACTACACCTGCATGTTTGCTTGGCAAGTTAGAAGTACATCTGTGACTCCACTTTTAAAATAGCTTAGCTACTCATGACCAGTTCTTCCTGCATTACAGCCAATACAAAATGTAATTTTTGAAAGTAGAGTTGTATTCTGTAATAAAGGAATCTATTCATTTAGAAAGGATACATGATTTTTTAATATATATACACATACACTCCTACCTTTACCCCCTTTTTAGAGATTCTATTCTGCCAGTTGTGAGGAAACCCATCCTAACTGTAGCCATCCAAAAGCCTGCTCTCTAATCTGACCTAGTCATCCAGGCTCCATCTTAAATCAATAGAGATAGGCACCTTCAAAGAACAAGAGATTTAGATAGTGGGATGAGTATCTTAGCAAGGAATGAATTGCCTGCAGAACTGCCTCCTTCCCTCCCCATCTCAATTTATCTATAGTAGAAGCTTAGGTGACTGATTGAGACTATACACATAAATTCCTAGATTACTAAACTTGAATAAGATGGATCCCACCCTAAATGCTTGACCTCTGAGACTGTTTCTGGCTATAAATAGGAGTACCTGTTATGTAAAGTAATACCACATGAAAAGAAAAAGTCTTAATTAAAAATAAATACTTATTTTCCTGTGACACCTACAAAGCCTGAAAACATTTTCCTATGCTCTAGAAAAGCATCTTAACAAGTTAATGAAAAACTGAAGAAAGTTTTCCTCCGTTTGTCTATGCATAAAAAGGAAGTAGGAGAGATTCAGACCTGGTGGTTTTAAAAGCTTTAAAAAACATGTACATTTGAAAATCTTGCTAGAAAATACTTGAAAGACAAAAGTGGAACTGGAACTTCATAAAAAATGCTCCTGAAATCTCCCACCTGTATTCTTAGGAATCTCTGCTTGTCCTAAGAAAAGCATTGTGCATGATAGAGTAAGAGGCCTGCCAATTTATTAAGTGCAGTTAATTTCCCTTTTCAAACCATATTCTGATAATTTTCCTCTGTACCCATAACTTTTGAGTAATTTAAGAAAACACTAAAATGATAGTTTATACATTTCAATCAAATTTCATTTTCTACCTGAAGAGAAGCTCAGCACAAATCTCAGGAACAACCCATACCCTAATAAACATAATAAACAGTAACTCTTTGTTTTTTGATGTTGTAAGTTGAATAAATCTCAAGGTACAGTGGCTTCAATTTGTAAAGTTAAGTAGTATTGCTCTAGTTTTTTTTCAAGAACCAAGAGGAGTGTAAAAAGTATTTACATAATGTGGTTTATTACTTACACCAGCAAATAAGTACAAGCCCTTTTCCTTAGAAAAAGGCCAGCAAAATTAAACCACTTCTCACGAAAGCAGCGTATTTGGAAGCAAGCAAAAAAGCAAATTACTTGAATCAGATGCTTGAATCTGGCTTTATCTGCTTCTATAGCCACATTCTCTTACCTTATCTTCCTCGGCATTCCCCAAGTCATGGCTGCTTTCACACAGCCTGGCTTATCTAAGACAGGCAACTAACTTACAGATATCACTGGCTCCTTTGGCCAAGCAAGATAATTTCTACAAAGCTGAACCAGTCATTTTGTTTGGAAATGCATGGTCAATGGGGCAAAAACTTCTGTGTTACTGAAAGTAACCATTTTGCTGATCACAGTAAACAAATATTTGTAGTTACAAGTCGGAAGCAGAAGATTCTATAATGACTGCTCTGACCCTTGACTGCTGAAAGCGTGATTTCCAAAAGATCATTCTGTGGGAGAGGAGGTGTTATTTAATTTACCATACTGCAGGGAACGTTTTAAGTCTTATGCTTTGTAAGTATTGGTTAATTTTATTTTTCTTTCCTCATTTCTATGGGAAGATAGAGATGGGAAGGGATAAAGCAAGTGGTGGGTTTGGGTTTTTTTTTCGTTTTGTTTGGTAGGGTTTGGATTTTTTTTTGTTGGTTTTTTGTTGGTTTTTTTTTTTAACTAAGGGAAGCAAAAATAGGAGTAAGAACAGGCTTGCATATAAAATATGTAGTCTACCTTTTCTGAAGATGTTTCCTCTTCCACAGTATCCAGTCTGTCTGGTTGCCCCATTAGGGTTGAACCTGCTTCTGCCAAAAGTGATTCAGGGTTGACAAACTTTCATACTGGAGGCCATTATTCCAACAGAGGTATTGCATGGAGGAGTGCCTTCGTTCCCGATAGCAACTGTCTACACCATATTCTCCCAGTTTTCATTTTGTCTCTGTTCCTGCTGTTGCAATGTAATAGCAGGTTAATATTTATAGTATTTTAGGTTTTATTATCAATCACTTAGAACAGGCAGAAGTTGGCTATAAAGTATACCTGCAAAGAAATAACAGAGCATCATTTAAGAATGATGGCAAAAAATCTAATCTGGTTAATGAGAAAGACTAGTTTTAAAGGAACAAGTGTGACAAAAGATGCACAATTCTCTTAGGAGTTAGACTTTGTTAAAATTAGAATTACTACTACTACGACGTAGTACTACTACTACTACTAAAATTAGAATTACTACGAATCCTAGGACAAGTAAATCTCCGTGCTGTTTTGTTCACTGAAGTTCAGTATAAATCTGATTAAGATACATTCCTTCTTTTTTTTCTTCAAGATATGTAACTACAAGCCCATTATAGCCCCTCTCATTTCACATCCTGAGTAGACCTTGGAGTTCTCTATTGGGTCTGAAGTATCATAGCTTACCTATGTCCAGAATTGTGTGTGTGAGGTAGAATCACAGTTTACAGGAAACCTAATCGAATAGTGTTACTGTCAGTGAGCAGCACTCCCAGCAGTACTTGCAAAATAATTTCAAACGGAGAAAGTGTTATCTTGTGATGCAAGTAGATTTTTCCTATAGGACCAATTTACTAAAAGCAGCAGGAGCTTTGACCTATTGCAAAGCTGATACTGGAGGCTGCAAATACACTGACAAGGACATGCAATGAAACCTTGGGCATGTATGTATTATTTTAAGGTAACTCGCACATTTATCTGTTATAGGCTCTTGCATCAATAAATTACATTTAACATATGCCCTTGTATTTGGGATTACTATGCTATTACCACTTACCCTGAAAGTTTTAAACAGAATCTAAGCTTCTCTCAATAATTTGCCAAGTTACTTTATTCTTTTTCCACTCCTAGCTGAGATCTGCTAGTGTTCTACAAATAAAGTAACAAAGATTGGAAACCAGCCACTTACAGAAAGAGTTGAAGCACTGGGTATGTCCATGTATTCTGTAGATCCGGATTTAAGACTTACAGCAATATGAGATTTGTCTACATTGCATGTGATGCAGTACTAACATATGATGTTTTGACTTAAGAGTTGAGCTTCACTTCTCCCAAGCTGTTAACTTTCATCTTGGTGGTGTAGCTGTACAGAATGAAACACCAGAAACCTAGGGGGCTAAACCTCACTTTTAAACACAAGACCGAATCTCATGGGAGCCCGACACCAGGGTCTGGCCAGAAAACCTTCCCTGCTGCTGCAGTGGTGGGAGATGTCCACCGGACAGGTTTCACAAGGAACGCACAGGTGAAGGGACGGTAAACCGAGGGTGACGTTATTCTCGCTAGCGGACAGCGATGCACCGAGGGGTGTTTAGACGGACCACGATGAGCTGTGGGAAGAGGGCTGGGCCTCTCCTGCGGCCCACCTGCTTCCCGAAGGGGGCTCACTGCGCTGCGTTCTCCCAGCCCGCTCCCCGCGGGCCTGGTGGGTCGCGCCGCGCTCCTCCGTCCCCCAGCGCGCAGCGATGGAGCCGGGCCGAACCGCTCCGTCGCTCCCACATTCCCCGCATTCCAGCGGCAGAAAACGACCAGGGCCGCGGCCCCCGGGCAGCCCTCCCAGATGGAGGCGGTGCCCGCCGGGAGCCCGGCCCGGGGGTGGTGGTGAGACAGAGCGGGCCTGAAGCGGTGCCGCGAGGATAACCCACGGGAACCGGCCGGTCCCCACCGAGCCTGCCACGGAAGGACCCGGCTCCCGGCTCCTCACAGAGCCCGGGTCACGTGCAACACCGCCAGGCGCGCACCCGTCCCGCGAGCGCCGTGCGCGAGCCTCCCGCCGCCCCGCCCCCGGCTCTTCCCTCTTCGGCCAATGGTGCCGCGGCGGCGGTTAACCCCTGGCGGCGCGGCGCGGCGCGGGCGGAGCAGAGCAGGAAGCGCCGAGGGAAGGAGGCAGGAGGCCGCCGCGCCGAGAGGAGGAGGAGGAGGAGGAAGAGGAAGGGGGTTGGGAACCTGGCCGTCGCCGCCGCCTTCGCCTCTTCCTTCCGCCCGCCCGCTGTGGCGAGTGAGGCTCACGGGAGGCACCTGTCACAGCCGCCAGGGCGAGCGCGGCGTCCTCCACAGCGAGAGGAGGCGGCAGGAAAGGCCCGGCACGGCACGGCGGCAGCCTCGGTGAAGCTGGCTGGAGGACAGCTGCGGAGATGATGCCGGTGAGTGGGAAGGGTTTGAATTCGCGACGTTGCCTTCCCGGCCTGGCGCCGCTCTGCCGGGCGATGGGACGGCGTGCCTTTTCCTGTGGGGCTGGCGGAGGGGGATGGAGTGCGCGGCCCCGCCGTCATCCCTTGCCTGTGCCCCGGCCAGCACGGGCAGAGCGCGACCGTGCAGCGGCGTCGCCGTCAGGTTCCCCGCTGGGGGTGGGGCCGCCGGTCACCACCGTCCCTGGCTTCTTGGGGGACACGACCTGTTCCCGCTCCTCCCTTCAGCGCGGGGCTGCCGCTCCTCTCCGCCGGCCGAGCCACTCTCGGCGTCGTACCGGCTGTGACAGGTCGAGGGCCGCGTTCCCCCAGGCTCTGCCCTCGCGTCTACCAGAGAGGGCTCCCAGTCGCCCGCGGCTCCCTCTTGCCCCGCGGCAGTTTCGTCGGGGGCCCCGGGCCGTGGGGGGAGCCGGCTGCTGGCCTCCGAGGCCCGGGTGAGGCGCGGGTGGGTTTTCCGTGTTTGTATGAGTGGGTGTGCGGGGGGGAGGGCATGTTTGTTTGCTTTGGGTTTTTCCTTACAAGCACTGATTCTTCGCCGCCAGGGTGTGGGGAAGGGTTAACCGGTCCCGGGGCAGGCAGCCGGGGCCCTTAGGCCGGCTGTCAAGCGAGTGCAGGCGGCAGCTTCATGTCAGCCTCGGCAGCTTTGAAGGGAAGGCGATCTCTGTCGTCGGTGTCTGCCGTCTCTTTTGTGAAACCGTCGCTTGTTTACCGAGGATAAGCCCTTTCATTTTCCCGCAAACAACCTTGGTTGTCTTCTGTGACAGAATCTCTTCGTTTCCCTCCCCTCTTCTTCCCTCCCCCTTTCGCTACGGGCTGATGCAGTGGTCGGAAGAGAGTTGTTCTTGATGACTGTTCGTTTTATGACAGGATCCTCTGAGGCTGAGTAATAAACAATTACATTCCTTTTGCTGATTTCTTTCAAACTCGTCTCAAACGTGGGTTAATGAGTTACTCCATATAAGCGAGTATCTCCCAGGTTTTCTCTAATTCCAATAGGAATGAGCTTTTTATTTACAGTTCCTCTGCAGCGTTTGCAACCAAATCACTGCAGCAGAATGCTTCTCAGTGAGAATATGAAAGACGTTTTTTACAAAATTTTATCACTCTAACTTGGTTTCATGGCTGAGAGGAGGAAATAAATAGCTTAAACTAGATGCAGAATTTCAGATGGAAGAGCACAGGTAGTGTTTAAAAAACAGGTATTATGACAAGCTTTTTAATATGATGTGCTCTTTAACTTCCAACTGCTAGGTACTAAAATATTCTGTTGGCACTGTAGAGGAATTTCAGTGCACTAGGCATACTAGAAACCAGCAACAATGTTCACTGAGTTAACAGGCTTGTTCCATAAATATATGGATGTTAGCTTGTAAAAACAAAACCAAGGTGACTGCCAGCTTTTGCAGCTTCCATCGTAACTTGGCTTTAGATTCATAAAATTCTCATTGAAAAACTAGCATGTCAGTGATACGCTAGGTCAGAACAAATGTATTCAGTTCCCATTACTAACCCACGTGTGGGTTTCAGGCTGATGTCATAACTTCTGTAGTGCAGTGATTGACTTTATAGAAAAAAGCTTCCTTTACCTTTTTCTTTCTGCCACTGTCTCTTGTTACCTTCATGGTTATTTAAATGTAGCAGTTGTTTGTGCTTATAAAATTCAGACTTTATTATGTTTTTGAAACACACTTCAAAGCATTTTTAGTACTGACGGTTGCATTTTAAAAACTAATTACCTTGCTATGGTGGTAGTAATGCAGATTAGATAGAACTTACAGAGTCTGAATCCTGAAATAATAAATATTTTGCTTCTCTGAAGAGCTTTCAGCTGATGTTCTGGACAACTGATCATAAGGTAGTCAGGAATATGTATATTTAAATGGACAGTGTGATAGTGCTTTTAGTTTTCCAGGTTCTCAGCTATTTTATTCCCGGACTGCAAGGTTGAAAAGAACCAACCACATTTACTGGAATACAATAGCAAAGTGATGTGAACACATGGTTGTAGAACTGGACCAAATGTTCTGTTTTTCTTTACTTGATATTTTGAATTCTGAAGATGGAAACAGTAGAGATGTAACTTGTTATGTGATGGAATTCCTTGAATTCACGTTCCTAGAAGCTTTTTTCTCTCCTGGTCCTTTCTTATTTATTTATTTATTTATTAATACAATACAGTTAATAAAAGCAAATAATAGTAAGAGGATAGACTTCACTATTACTAGACTTGAACAGTTGTAACAAGTGGGTACTGCTGCAGTCTTGTGTCAACAAATTGAAATGTTGTCAAACTTTTAGTTTCTTACGACTTGCATTTATCAGATTTGAAGTAATTGAGGACAGTTTTTTAATTTTTTTTTCTAATTCTGCGTAACCATTTTTAATAATAAAGTCTTACCTAAAGCATGGAAGATGGAATTATCTGGTTCCTCTTTCCCTGTGTTTTGTCAGACTTTTGTTCCCACCCCTTGCAGGAACAGAGTTACTTCTGAAAGGTTTTTATCAGTTACGATTTCTTTTGTGACCAGGATACCTCCAGCTCTGTTCTTTGGTGGATTTTCCATATTAGTTCATGTTGCTTACTCTACTTTAGTTTTGAAAAGTAAAAACAACTGTATTCTTGGTCTTGAACACAGTTGGGCTTCAAGAAGCAATGATGATATGGACTGCACTTTTCCTCTTACTGGTTTTTTGCTTTGCTGACAAGGCACATCCATCATAAACTCTTTCTTTGCCTTCAGGATATAAAGGCTATGTGTATGAGTAGCTTATGATGTTATACTGAATATCACCTCTATGAAGGAACCTACTGAAAGAGTTGCTCTAAGTATGCTTTGAGTACAGTGATTTTTATTTATTTATTTTTCCCCCAGTGGAAAAAAAGGTTAATATTTATTGCTGCCATAGAATAAAGCATGCAAACCCAGAGCTATGTGATATCCTTTCAAACAGGAAATCTTCTGGGTTAAAATAGCCACAGTTGTATTTTGTTTGCAAAAATAGCTCGTCTTTCAGCCACATAATCTATAACCTGTTTGGCGAAGCTTAATCATCTCCTCCTCCATTCCCCCCCCTCCCCCCCCCTTTTTATTGTTCTTCTTCTGCCCCGGTAGGATTTTTTTTGGTGGGACTTCAGATTTTGCTTGGGAAAAAACAGTGGATTTTTTTTTCTTTCACCTTAAAGAATGCAGTTAATGCCTTTTCTTGGATGGTAGCTCCAAAATTGCCTCTGCTGACAAATAGGAAAAGTCACTTAAGAGGAGCACTGTTTTCCTACTTTAGAAAAGATACCATGGAAGAAAGAACTGCTACACTTGAGAAGCATATAACACTTCCTATTACATACCTAAATTTGGGGTATCATTCTTTTGTAGCATATATAAGGTAACATGCCTTGCCAAAGGCATAGAAGTATGAAGAGTCCAGTCTGTACACTGTCAATGAAGTGATGAGAGGTGATGGTGGATGCTCTGCAAGAACTTGTGGTGGCCTGAGTCTCTTAGGAGGAGTAATTAGTATTGCCTGTTTGTCTAGCACGTATTGCTGCAGAGCTTTTCTGGCTTTGCCTTTAACTTACTTGGAGAAACATGTATAGGTGAGGTTGCACCCAGCATTCATGATTTTGAAAGCATCTAGGAGGAGCCTTATGGGACAGCGCGCAGGACTTAGAGTCAAAGCCTTGTTGGACGTGTCTGGTTTTATGTGTATGGTCAGGCAGTTGTGTTTGTTGTTTTAATGTGAGAGTGAAAAGCTTAGAGAGTGTTTGGTGTCATTTTTTGTCAAGTTAATTTTGTGCAACACTGCAGCTCATCTCCAAAGATGACCATGACTGATGCGTATTTTATATTAGACTAGACAATTAGAAGTGGATCTTGAGTATTAACAGTATGCATTAGTATCTTAATTGCTACATAGGTTCCTGACTTATGAAGACAGATAACATGACTGATAAAATACAAAGCAAAGATGGGTATCAGGTAGTTATCTTTCAGTTAAGCTGTCTTCCAGATGAATTAAGAAAAAAGTGGGTTTTGTTTTCTCTTTTGGTTTTCTGTTGTTTTTTGGATGTTGGGGTTTTTTGGTTTTGTTTTTAAATGAGTACATACTTTTCATGTATTCAGTCCCAAACCTTTCCCAAAAAGTCCAAAGTGGAATTGCTTATTCCTAATTAAAACCCAAAATATTTTCAAATCAGCATTCACTGTTCTCTTCCCTACAGTATGTTGTAAAAGTCTAAAGGAAAATGTGTCACTTTAATATTAGGAATTCCCAGCGATGTTGAGATAAAATATATTGCAATTAATTGAGAGCTCTGCAGTTATCTGATATCATTCTTGTTTGTTGAATAAATGTGAACTGATTGTGGAGAATGATTTGCAAGTTTATCAGCCATTATTAAAGGAGTTATTTATTGCAGCAAAGCTTAAAGGCCATTTTGTGGTTTTTTGGATCCCATTGCTTTTTTTTAGGATGACAGAATATGGGCTATTGTGTGGTAAAAATAAGTTCATAATCATCTCCATGTCAACAAAAAGTACTACTTGTAGGCTGTTCTGATAATAGAATATTTAAATATATTTAATAGATACCTGTGGATTGTAATGAGATGTATGAGAACATTTTGAAGGAAAGAATACTCTCTATTACTTTCCCTTCATCTCTTAACATAGATGAGATTGTTGCTTATTGCAGACTTTAGCGAGAAAAGGTATTTATTTGACAACAAAATTCCATTCTACTGGATTCAGTTATGTTAATCTGACAAATCCAAGTTTGATGTGAAATATTTTATTAAAAAACCCCACGTAGCTTATTTTTTATATTGAGATCACATACAGCTGTGGAACAGCCGCCATTATGTTAACAGTTGTCCATACATAGAACAAAGTTTCTTTTTCTAAAGAATTCGCTGTCTAATGCTTGGTGCTAAAATCAAAACTTGCATTAATTTTAAACAGCTTTATTTTTTTATTATTTTTTTGTCCCTATAATGTGGAGGCATCTTCAAAAAAGAAACACAAAAAGTGAGAATGGAGGTTTAAAGAGACAAACAAATCATTGCTTAATTGGGGGAGGTGAAGGGAAGGTGTCTTGCTCCCTTTCCATCATGACTCACTGCTGGAATTTACAAGTCTTATGTGTTTGTCTAAATTAAAAGCTTATTATTAACATACATTAATTACTAGCACAGTATAGCTCAAAGTGCTTCAACCCTAAGCAAGCATGCTAGCTAGCCTGGGATACAGGATCTTACTGTTGGGCTTGTGTCACACTGCAGGAAAGTGGGATTTTTTTTTTTTTCCCTTAAATTGGAGAATTATGTTATTAGGTGATTTCAAATATCTTTCAAACCTTAGAATCATACAATTGTAGAATAGTTAGGGTTGGAAAGGACCTTAAGATCACCAAGTTCCAATCCCCCTGCTATGGGCAGGGACACCTTCACTTATGAACGGATTTTCCATCTGTCTTGGATCCTTTGTCTCGTTGATTCTTAAATTATAGTCTTTAAAGTAAATAACTATAAAATATTAATTTTAACGCTTTAGTACATTTTCCCAGTAATTTGGAATTCTGTCATTAGAATCATTTAAACTTGGAAGCATATGATAATCTCTGATGTATTAGATAATATATCCAGGGAATGTGCTCAATGTTTTGAGCTTCTAAAAGCGTTTTTTTATGACTGACAATAACAGAATTGTATAATAATAGACCCCATCCTTCAGAAGCAGATTTGTGTGTCAGAAGCAGCAATGCTACTGGGAGGACAGAGCCTGCATTTTATGATAACTCAAAGGATAAGTGAAAATATAATCTGCTTAATGGAAGGAAAGAATTGTTTTGAATGTCAGTTTGCAGCCACTTGACTTAGGTTTTGGCTCACTCTGTTTTTTAAATCTTGCTTAGAAGCAAGTATATGTGATCTTGCTTGTGTAGGGGAACTTGGGTTTATTGTTGTGGTGCAGTAGGATGTTGGAGGAACTGAATTCCTTTCAAGACTGAGGTTTCACAATAGGGATGAGCTGGGTTAACCATTTCCTGTGGCTGGTGGAAGAGGCTCTTTCCTCTTCCTTGCTGCTTATTCCCACTATTTACTTTGAATGGATCATACTGCTTGTCTCAGTACACTGAACCACGTCACTAAAAATGGAAAAAATAATTGTATCCAAAGAATGCTGATGATATATATGTACACACATACACATACCTATGTATTTTGTCAGGCTGGTGCATTATATCAGCTTACATTGTGACTATCCTTTTGTCTGTGTTGGTACAGGAGGGAGTGGATCTCTTGACTGAGATTGGTAATGAAGAAGGGATAGGAAAGTGGAATCCCACCCTTTCAGTATTTTTATTTATTCAGTTTAATTGATCGTGGAGCTGGACCCCAGGTGACCTATTTTGAATTTTGTGTTCTGGCTATTCAGCCAGTGTGGTGAAACTAAAGATTTCTGCAGTTCAGTAACATTGTTGCTTCAAGGATAAGCTATGATTTCACCAGTTTTCACATCTTTATTGGGTATCCAGTAACACTTCAGATTTTCCCTGGAATAGGAAGAAGTAAGGGATATTAGGGGTTTTTGGTAAAATGTGTGCTCTATGTGGAAATCTTGAGGAATAAATATAAAGTTGGGACCGAAAAAAGGGAAAACCAATAAAGCTTAATTGGCAGTTGCTAGTCTGCATTATTTTTGCTCCCCACACTTAGCAGTATTGCATTCTGATTTCTGCCCATTATTACCTTATCCTCTAAGATTCGTAGTATAATTTAGCCTACTTCATTAGTGAAAGTACAATTAAGATTTTTTTATTTTTTTTTAACTTTCATCTCATTGCTTTGTTTAGCAGCAGAATTCTATTTATGTGTGAGGAAATTGTAGCTATAAAACTGTTTTATTTAAGGAATTCCAACTTCAGCAGGTAGCAATTTATTCTAAACTTGCATACGTTACAGACACTGTATTTAATGTACATATCCTTATGTCTACTTCAGGTTTGCAAAAGGATTTCAGCTTTCTCATGACTAAGCTAATGTTTATAAATTGAGACTGTGGGAAACAGGCCTCAGTTTTGTGTAGGTGAAATTGATAAAACTGCAGGGGCTGCTGTAGCCCTGCCTCCCTGCTGCCCTCTCTTCCGTGTTAGCTCTGTTAGATACCTGATTCTGTACTGAGCTGCTTCAGTTTGTGAACTCAGCAGGAAGTTGTTTGCTTTTTTTTTCCCCTCCCCAGGATACTTTTCTGCCAGCTGAGCACACTGAAACCAACGCGGTGCAGGGTCAGATAAGCACTGAAACCAGCACAAGGCGGCATAGAAAAGCACAGATTGCAGGAAGGATACAAACAGTTTTATCAGTTTAGACTGTTTGGGTTTGATTTTTTTAGCTTGAAATGACTCCACGGTGAATATGGTGAGGTACAGCTGGATGATTTTTGGAATGTAATCTATGTCCCTGTTCTCCGAAGCTAAAACTAGAAAACAGTGTTGTTTGTGCTCAGCATCTCTGCCAGGCTGATCTCCAAAAATCATAAATCCCATGGGCTGACTTCATGGGCAGAAGCGCAGTGCATTGACTAGCATCTGAATTAATTCTGTGGTTTACTCTCCCGAGAGCCAGTTTTTGATACCTGGCGACCAGCAAACCTTGCTCTTCTGAAAACCAGAATCTATCTGTCCACGCCTACTAAGTTGAATAGCTGAGAATTGTTGAGACTTAGATGAACAAAGCAGTAGGCAGAGCCATGTTATTAATGTTTGGAGAAAAGTATTGCCTGTGCTGCTCGCTGATGTTTAAAGGGAAAGAAAAAGGGTGGTTTGAGACTAGCAAAGTTTACCATAGCCATTAAGTACAGGTTTACCTGCGTATAATTTGTTTTTGTCAAATAAGGTGGCTTAAGTCTTAGTTTACGGTAGGAGATACAGTTTAAGTTGAGGAGACACAGTCTGAATGCAGGTTTGCATCATAAAATCTTTTTCTAATTCTATTTCCGAGTGTGACTTGTCTAATTTGTGATTCAAGACTGAGCAGCATTTGTTGGCATTCGTACTCATCTGAAGGTACTGCACTTTCAACATAGTTCAGCCTCTTTATTTTTTCTACTGCCTCTTCCCCCACACTTAATACTTTTTTTAAAAACAAACAAACCAACCAAATTTCAGATTTCTGACTATCTTGTAACATATTAACCAGTGTGTTGGTCAAAACCTGACCTGATTCTATCCCATCCAGCCAAAGATAAGGGTTTTCAAACTACTTATATTAAAAACATCGTCTTAATATCTGGAATAAATGTTACTAATATATCAGTCACTGCCTTTGACAAGATACAGAACAAGCGAAGGATATTCGTACATTGTTATGGCATATTTGATGTCTGTAAAATGGTTGGCAGCCTCTTAGCATTTTGTAGAGGGAAGAATATGGTAACCAGAGCGTATACCACGTGATGATGTGGGCAGCATCAGAAAGTAGTACTTCTAGTAAGTGATTACTTGCCAGAAACTTAAGTTACTCACTGGCAGTAACATCTATGAACTGACAGCTATTTCTTAAAAATTCTGTAAGGTAGTTTTTGTAGTACGTGTGTATACCAGGTGCTTAGCTTTGTCAAATACGTACTTAGAAATAGTCACACAGGGTTCTTAATGTCCAAGTTGCTATTGAGATACATCATCAGAGAAGTACTTAGATTTTCATACTGTGTATTTAAAACCAGCAAGTTCTTGGAACTAAAATTTTGGATGATTCTGCAGGCTAGAGAATGGGTTAACTACTGTTAAGGCTCCAAACAGTTGGACTGTATGTACACTTTGGGAGGTTATTGAATTCTTGTGTCTTACAAACTATGAAACTCATCTCTGTGTGCAGCTTCATCTCTGCATGCAGCTCTGAATGTCTCAGCATGCCTGATGCTTAATTTCCTTACATACTGCTTTATTATCCCAAGTTACCTGAATTTTAGCTTGAAGATTGAGTGATGTACTTCTAATAGTGGGGAAAAAAAATTATCTGTAGTGGTTGACCTTTTTTGCCCTTCTAAGTCATGTCAGGATCCATGCTATTATTTTAAAACCATATCACATAAACTGTTTTCTGTTCTAGCCCATGTTGCTTGGAAGCCTTTTGAGTCCTTTTTCTGAATAACTTCTTGGTGTACAGTTGTTGTGGTTTAAACTCAGCCATGCAGCTCGTTCACTCACTCAACCCCCCCTTTCTTGCCCTCCCCCTGCTCCCGGAGGGGTGGGGAAGAGAATCAAAAGAATGCAACTCCCACAGGTTGAGATAAGAACAGCTCAGTAACTAAGGTATAACACAAATCACTGCTGCTACCACCAACAGTAATAATGATAAAGGAAATAAGGGAAGAGAATTCAGCACCTCACCACTCATTGACAGATATTACCCCACCCGACCGAGCATCAACTGATATCTAGTCCAACTCTGCAGTTACCCTTGCCCTTCTGGGTAACTCTCAGTTACATCCTGGGCGTGACATGTTGTGGTATGGAACACCTCTTTGGTCAGTTTGGGTCAGGTGTCCTGTCCCTGTTTTTTCTGGCCTCCCCTCCTCCCTAGCAGAGCATGAGACTCACAGAGTCCTTGATCGGAGTAAACATCAGTATTATCAGCTCTGTTCCCAGGCTGAAAGTCAAAACACATCTGCACCAGCTACTAAGAAGGAGAAAAATTGACTGCTACTGCTAAACCCAGGACAGCAGTGCAGTGGAGAGTGTTTACCGTTTTATTGTCAGTTATCATCACTTCAGCAAGAGCTTGTTGGATAAAGGAATATGCTATAAAAATCCAAGCTTTACGTTGAAGCAAATCAGTTTCATATCTGTTGCTTGCACCACCACCCCATGTCACCTGGGGCCAAATTTCTGAGTGCAGCACTTTAATTTTACTTTCTTTTTATTTTTTTTCTGATGGTAGAGCAGTAGTGTTTGGTTTGGACTACTTTGATATCCTTTCTATACCTTTTTATAGTGGATTTTTTTTTGTTCTTGAGGTGG
>NDXB01009638.1:45173-55789 GCA_002631895.1 Agapornis roseicollis
TTTTTTGTGGTTTTTTTTTTTGAGGTGGAAAATAATTGTCTAAAAAAAAAAAAAAACAACTAAGCCACTTTAAGGGACACAAGACAGTAAATGAGAGGATTTACTACAGTGTTTCTAATACAATATCTTTGCATTTCTGGGTGTGTTACAGCATTCACCCTAAGAGATCTTTATGATTTGAGTGTTCAGTGCATTACTGGTTTGCCCCCATGTACTGCTGTTGCCCTTTCCTAGTCATCTGAAGCTGCCAAGTATTGCTGAGTGCTTTCTCTGAATTCTGAAGAAGCCTTGGCATAAAATTACGAGGAAGCTTGATCAGGAGTGTGCATGTACTTGCCTATATGTTTTTCAGAAGCAGAAAAAAGCTTCTGGTCAGCTTTTTCTTATTATCTTTGAAATGATACAGGAATTTTTCAAGTACTGAGATCTCAATAACCTCTTCCGGTACGCAGGGATGAGAGTGTTCTGGTTGTGTCTGAGTTTTTTTATAAACCTTTTGCATTCCTTTCAGTCATCCTCCTTGTTTTGTTAAGTACTGCAGTTTTTTATTGAGAAAAGATGTCTCGAAATATGTGAAAGAATGCAAAAATGTGAGTATTGTCATGTAGCTATGTATATTTTTATATATTGGTGTTGGTAGTTATAGAATCATAGAACAGTTAGGGTTGGAAAGGACCTTAAAGTCATCTAGTTCCAACCCCCCTGCAATAAGCAGGGACACCTCACACTAAACCATGCCACCCAAGGCTTTGTCCAACCTGGCCTTGAACACTGCCAGGGATGGAGCACTCACAACCTCCTTGGGCAAGCCATTCCAGTGCCTCACCACCCTCACAGCAAAGAATTTCTTCCTTAGAGTCAATCTAAACCTCCCCTGTTTGAACCCGTTACCCCTTGTCCTGTCACTACAGTCCCTAATGAAGAGTCCCTCCCCAGCATCCCTATAGGCCCCCTTCAGATACTGGAAGGCTGCTAGGAGGTCTCCACGCAGCCTTCTCTTCCCCAGGCTGAACAGTCCCAACTTTCTCAGCCTGTCTTTGTATGGGAGATGCTCCAGTCCCCTGATACCCTTCGTGGCCTCCTCTGGACTTGTTCCAACAGCTCCATGTCCTTTTTCTGTTGAGGACACCAGGACTGCACACACTGCTCCAGGTGAGGTCTCATGAGAGCAGAGTAGAGGGGCAGGATCACCCCCTTCAACCTGCTGGTAATGCTCCTTTTGATGCAGCCCAGGCCATACTGGAATACAGAGTCAGATATGCAGGGTATTTAGGGGTGCTACTGTGTTTCTGTCATTTGGAGAGGTGTGAACCCTCCTCTGGAAAAGAGCATGCTGAGCACAGTTTCTTTTCTGAATGTTACATAAATGAGTGTATGTATTTGACATGTTTAAATCCAGTTCTTTTCCACTTTAATTTTCTTTATCGTTTGATTGGAAAAAGGAACTGCATTCTGCAAAGGTTACTGAGCATAGTACAGTTAGAGTGCAATAGAACATCACTAGCTTTTACATGAGTAAAACAGTTTTAAGAACTATGTAAACTTAGCTGTCAGTTTACCACAGTGGAAGTGATAAGTACACTTAGGCTTTACAGTCTCATAATTTACAATGACTTGTGAAAAATGAGATTATTTTTTTCTTTAATTTTGGCTGGGGTCAGGTGTTGGATGGGTTTTGTTGGTTTGTTTCTTTTTGTTGTCTGGTATCTTTTGGGGGGTGTTGTTTGGTTTATTGGTTGTTGTGGTTTGGTTTGGTTGTTGGTATTTTTGGGTTTCTGGTTGTTTTTTGTTTTACTTTTCCCAGCAAGATCCATGGGTTTTTGATTGAAAAGCACTGAAAGAGAATGTAGAGAAAGCAAACAAGCTGGTTTTGTGGCTTTTGCTAATTTTCATCTGGAAGTAGTCTTAAAGTGTCTGTATAAATTAATTTTCTACAAATACGGGAAAAGATTAGCTCGGCCTTTATGCAGTTGTGCACATTAGTAGGTAAGCATGTTCAAAATACATGGTACATTTATATATTAGTCATTTACAATGTAGTTTATGTAGCAGGGGAAAGAACTGAAAATAGTGAGAGGGTAAGATAAGGTGGCAAAGTGGAACAATACCTTTTAAACCAAATAAGCCTTAACTTAAAGTTAGTGATACCCTACACAGTGTTGTATGTTATTCCAGCTCTTCCTTTTCTGTATACTTGTCTGTTACTTCTCAGTATTCTTAGTTGCTCACATCCACCAGTTTTCATCTATAGCTTTATGTTATGTAATTTCTCATTTTGTGTGAGTATTTGATGTAAACTTGTGTCATTTTAGACAATTACACTTTCAGTTTTCTTTATATTATTTCTTCTACATAAATCCATGTGATTTTCAGGGGTCCTGAGTGTCTTCACGGTAAAATGCTTTAGTGGGATCACAGACTGCAGTTACTTTCGTACTAAGTGGTTTAGATAATCTGCGTATATATAGGTTTGTTAAATATGAGCTTGTCACACAGGGCAAGTCCTCTGGGATCTTATGTGGTTTTTACATTTAAAGTAGGATCGTAACTTATGTGTGTACCTTACCTTCATTTAGAATATTTGAAACCTAAATTTTTGGGAGGAAAACAGTCTTACTTCTTTAGTTGAGGGTTTTGAGGCTGATCATATATTAAGCAACCAGAGGTCGTAGTGTCCTTATCTCTCTATATATATTCTAGGTTCAGATTTACCTACCTAAAAGTAACAGTTAAATCAGTCAGCCAAATAGCTGCACTTCATCAGGTACACAATATGGCGACAATGCATCTATGTATACGAGAGAAAGCAAGAGGCTATGCTGTGCATGTATTGCTTTTATTATTTATCTGATTTAACAAAGTACTTGCAGGTGGTTTTAGTTATTCCGGAAGGGAGGATGACAGGGTGAAAGGGAAGTTCAGTGACACACGTGTTTACGTTTATGTGCCTGTTCCTCTTGGAAGGACCCAGTTACTCAATAGGGATGGCAGGCTTCAGTTTTGTACTCTCTGTGTATTTCTGGTCTGTATGTGAATGTCATGCCTTTCTGTTGCAGTAAGGTTTTGTGAGTTTGGGGAGTTCTTAGAAGAATTCAGCCAGTAGCCATAGTTGGAAGAATGGCACATTATGTGCCTAGCTTTTCCTCTCAAACATTTATTCATGTGATACAGTTTGTTTTTCTGGCAGATAAAGATACAATCTGGTTTTAGATTTTTCCATCCTTCCAAAAACAAAACAACCCTTCCCTTTTAAGAAATAACCTCCAGTTGGTTATTTATTTAAAAGGTTCTCAGTTACTCACAGGTTAACTTTTTAAAGTTGCAGCATTTTATAAGTCTGAAATGATTCAACCAATTATATTCTGAATAAACCTCTCACCATGATACATGTTTGCTGGGGAAGGAAGGAATACTGCATGGGATCAGAGTGTTTTTATTAGCAACAAAATGATTTAAGGGAGAACAGTACTATTTCTGGGTAGTGAAGAAGCCTAATATGGTGTCGTGCTAGCTTTTTCTTCTTTGCTGCCCTTTGTAGGGAAGGGTAATGTAACAATTCTATAGCTGATAATGAAGCTGAGAACCCCTTATTTTTCCTTTCCTGCAACTAATGTCTAAAGTGCCACACAGAAAACTTATAGCTGTGTTCTAAGAGAGCTGGGCTGTTCAGGTGTGGTGTGCTTTCATAGTATGGCTTGGATTTGTTTTGTTTTGTTTCTCTTTGGTTTCTTTCTGACTCTTTATCTCAGTTTTCTCTAATAAGGGAATGGAGAATATGATTTGCTCCTGCGATTGTAGAGTAAAAGCTAAATGCACTCTTGGTGCCATCTCTCTGTCTGTTCCCCACTCTGGATCCTGTATAGTGTTGACAGGAACGATGATAAACATTCACTGTCCCTTGACATGAAGAGGCAGTCAAAACCATAGTTTACCATTTTATATTCTCTGTTGCTTGAATTATGTCCAGCAAGAAGGCAGACTTTGCCAAGCACAGAGTAGTGCTTGAACTATAGTATTTTTAGGCATAAATACATGGTGGATTTGTTGTGGTGGTTTGTTTTGTTTTTAAGCCAGTGGTCATTTTAAAACATTTTCCTCATCTAAGAAAATGTCATGGGAATGTCTTCAGATACTTGTTACGATTATTTGCTCTTGGAACATCTCGTATCATTGTCTCCTTAACAGGAAAATCACTTCTGTCTCTTTTGAGATGGGCAGAGCCTTATATGTAAATTTAAGATGAATACTTACTGTTTGTCATTATTATAATAGCAAACAAAGATTACTGTTGCACAATGAGAGGATAGCAGAACTCCCCTACTGCAACCTTGCCTAATTAGGTGAAACTTGATCTAGCCTATCTTGTTCCTGTCACAACTGTGGCCTGTCTTGTTTCTTTAGAACTTCTTATCACTGCTCGTCATTACCGCTTGAATTCATATGCCAGAGACCAAAAATACTCTGTTTAAGTAGTTTTTCACTGTAGTTGTGCACAGAAACTGTTCTTAGTTTTTAGCTCTGCACATTTTTGTTATATTTGTTGCTGTTTATAACTGTCCACATGAAGAATATTTTGAGGATGGTTCTTCAGAATATTATAAAAACCTCAAAAGAGAAATCTTGGCTGCCACAAAAGACTGGACTTAACTCTAAAGCCTGCAAAAAGGACAGAATTAAAAAAAAAAAGGTGGGATTCCATAGCTTTTTCTATCTTTACTGTAAAATGAAGCAGTTTAGATATTTTTTAACTGAACAGCGTATCCTTATAATGGGTTAGAGCTTGTTTATGTGGAATTTTACTTGAAGATGATATTGTCTTAAGGGTTTCTTCTATGTATGAAATGCCTCAAATCTTTACTTTTATCTTGCATATGTTGTTTGATTTCATCTTTTTTTATTATTTATGGGTTTTGGTTCTGCCAAAGTGGAGATCTGAGAGTAGAACAGAGCTGCTTTTGATTTTTAAATCTGCCATTTAAAAAGCTCAAGGTACGCCCTGGAAAGAGTTATTTTCTATTACGTGCCATTTCCACTGTGATGGAAGGAAAACCCTACAGACTGCCTGTTGAATCCCAAAGGATGTATTCACTTTTCACTTGTTATATTTTTGCCAGCTAACATGACATCTAAGATTGAATGGTTGGTATTCCCGGAAAGCAATACACTAAACAATCAGGATTTTGTTAATACTTTCCGCTCTGTGGGAGAAAGCTGTGGCAGTCCCTTCTTGTTTTGCTCTGTAGTGCCGACTCCAGTTGCGATTTCACATATGGGTGTGTGTCTGTCGATGTTATAGAAGTTGCTTCTTGTTTGTAAAATTAAAAAGTGATGTTCAGTGCTGCCAATCACCTTTATGAATTGGCAAAAAGCACGGTGTCTTTAGTAAAAATACCGTGATGGTTATTTGGTTTTGGTTTGTGGTTTACCTTTTGTGGATGGTTTTTTTTTGTTGTTGGTGTTATGTTGAAAAGCTGTCAATGAAAAGACACAACTGTCTGTCTGTATCCTAGAATTTTTTGATGATATTATTTTAATGCAGGAGGTAGCTCAGGCTTTTCTGGAATTCGGTGAGGTTTTGGATGACTTTGCTGTAGCTGTTGACAAGGTCGAACACAAGACTGTCGAAACATCAGCACCTCCCTTTCCTTAACCTTGGCCAAACTATTTTCTATAATTTGAGAACGCTGAGTTCCGTGGTACGCATTCTGTGGGATGCTTCTGTTTGTGGAGTTTGAAGATTAAGTTCTCTTTCAGGGAAATGAACCCAAACCCTCATGGTTAACCCTGCTCTTCAGCTTTGCCTCGTGTCGTCAGAATGAGCTTTATTTCAAAGTAAATTATAGTACTGCTAATGCAAATATGCAAAAACCTTGAATAGATTTTCACCTTGTATCACCCTCCTATTTTGTTTTTTCCTGTCTGGAGAGCTGAGATTCTTATGTAATAAAATGATTTCTGAAGCTGAGTCATCTTGGATTAATTTAGTTTTTAACTTATTGCCAGTTCACCTGAGTATACTGCACATTTTATTGTTGTGGTGTTCTTCAGCAGCGTCTCCCATAGCGATTTGGAAACTAAAATATTTAATAGTATGTTTTTAACATATGATTCTTATCAGCTGATGAAATGGGGAGTTAATATTTTAGAACTGTTGTTTCAAGATTGTCATGTATTTGTACAGTGCTGGCTGCTTCGGCAGGTATCAAAGGCTTAAACTTCTGAACATTGGCACTACGTTATGTTTGTGATACTGTGCATTGGGAAGCAGTGGTAGTTCCACAGTGATTCCTCCTTCTTCTTCCCTAGGGGCTGTGGGGCCACTCTTGGCCCTGTACTGGGTGGCCCCACTTAAGCTTTCCAAACCATTTGGTTTGGAGGACCCTGGGTTGGAGATGTGAAGAACAGTAGAAACATGGGCATCATGTTTATATTTTATCAAAATAGAGCTGCCCGAAATAACAGACAAATGGACTTCAGGGAAGATGACTGCACCGATGTAGCTGTTGTTTTGATCTGGAGTCTTGCTGTCTCCTGAACTTCTGACTTTTCCTGCATATTACTAGTGTTCCATGCCTTTGCAAATGCAGTGTCTGCTGCATTTTTCTAAAGAATTTGGCAAGAATCCATTGTTCAAGGAATTCTCATAATGGGCCTAAACAACTACTAAAATACATAGTTATAGCAAGGATATCTGCTATTTCTTAACTAGTTTATCAATTGCTTTTACTTTTTTAATAAGCAGCACAGAATTGTCGTGCCTTTTACTGTATCTCTCAAGGTACTTTAGCTAAATCTCATTGAAATTAGGCAGGCAGCACTAAAAAAGGTTTGTCATCCTAAGATTCACAAATAAAAATATTGTAAAAGGTAAAAAAGAGTATCTTTAATGAAGCCAGTAAGTGTCAGAAAAACGCTAGGACTTCCTGCCTGATGGGAAGACCAGTCAGTTCTTGGCTGATAGATAGCAGGGGCTCTATTATTAGAGAATACTAATCAGCAGGGTAAGAATACTTACTTACATGTACTGACTTGTCGTGAACCTTGTTAAGGGGGTTAGGAATTCAGCATCAGCTGGTCAGTTTTTCAATAGGAATTTCCAACTTCCACCTTTTAATAACAGTTGTGTTCATCAAAAAGATAGCGTACAGTCCACAGTCTGTTAAACAGTGGAACAAAGCAAAATTTCAAAGCCTTGCTCTGGAAAGAATAGAAATCTCTCAGTCTATAATGTATGTTGCCTAACAGAGAAATGTGCTCAGCAAGAGCTTGTCAATGTACCTGGAATTGTCCCCGTGTTTAAAAGACTTTGACATGGTAACTCGTGTCTTGACAGTCCTTTGGTAGAACTATTTGCATCAAGAAGAACAACAAGATCTCTTGCTGTTTCTCCAGATGTAGCAATTTAGGAATCAAGCCAACAGATAATACGATTCGGGGATGTTGAACTCATTGTGTAGCAAGTGCCAAATTACATTTTGCACTAGAAAACATCACAAGAGGCATGGTTTACAGATTTTTCTAACTTCAGGCTGTGTTGCTTTAGCTAATGCTGTTAAATATCGCACTTGGACAAATTTCCGTTTAATGGGTTTGTTTGTAGTGCAACCTCTTTTTTTCTTTTAACTTTTCTTTTTAGCTATCCCCCTTTTCCCTTCTGTAGCCAAAAGTTTACTGCCCATCTTCTGAATCAGTTTATCCAAATCTCAGCTTCTGCTTACTTTTGACAGAACCATCTGAATCTAAAAGAAGGCATTCTGATGTTGTGACAAACAACAAATGGCTTCTATAAAGACAACGTCTGGAAAGCTGGCAGTGGTTTAGTACCATGGATTGGCTGTGACTTCTGATATAACAAAGCAGAGTCTAAAATCTGAGCTAGGATTATAATGTCTAAATGATCATGTCACTCTTCTGTTGTAGGCAGATGCTAGAAATGGAGCATTTGTTAGGTCAGTTGTTTTTTTAGCCCTATTCATATTTTGCTCCTCACAGCTTGTAGAATACCCATTTGAGTCTGTGGGTTGCTTATTGTTTACCCAAGCAAACTTGTAGTTGCTATTGTTTTCATTAGGTATTGTTTTCCTAGAGCTCTGGATGTCTTTCAATTAACCTTTCATTTAATAATCTGTGGATCTATCTTGTTTAGGTGAATATATTAAATATGTGATGATAGCTGCTGTTTCCTTCCTCTTTCAAAAAAGTTGGCTTATTTCTCTGCTGTACAAAAAGCTCTGCTACTGAAAGAGGCTTCAAATTCTCCATTTACAATTGATGCCTGTAGCTTTTTATTTTTCAGTAACAAAGAGCAAGAAAGCATCATAAATATCCCTTCACCAAATGAATATCAAGGAGATGTAGGATTTTGATACAGTCTGAATTCTGTTGAGCACCTGCTGTCACATATGAAAGCTCACTTACTGGGGAGGGCAGAGGCAACAGTCCTGAAAGACCTCAGAGGAAATGTCTGTCTTTTTTATCAGTTCTTTAAGCCATTGTATATATGTAGGCCTTATAAAAATGTAGGGAAATACTGATTAAGGATTCCTTTTAATGCTGTGCTTTTATATTTTTATAATAGGAGTTAAGTATTAAAAAAGAAGTTATTCCTGTGTTCTCGCAAGAGAAGTGATTTTGTACCCCTCCAATAAATGTTGGTACAACTATTGTCTTACAAGACTATTGTGTTTTTCCTCTTGGCTGTGCTTCCTGTACTCAGATTGTCTTGTGCAGAGGCTGACGAGGGTGATCTCTTTTATCAGTTGTATATTTTTTCAGTGATTGCAGACCAGCAATTAATGCAACTTGTGTACAGGCTCATGCAAAAAATACTTGTGTGAGAAAAGCAGAGTTTAGGTACATTTAAGCAACATTAAATTTTCAGATTTGATCAAAATTGCAAATGTTATCTAAGACTAATATTAGGTTGTTTGTATTTAAGAGTAACCTTATAAATTCTTAAGTTAACAGTGAAAATTACAGATTTAATGTTTGTTAGTAGCCCATAGCTAAATAGTTACATTTTTAGTGTCTGAGACTTGTTCCCAATTTTATGAATTCTTTTGCAGGCCATAGTGAGGCACTTGGCTTCAAATGTGAAAGTGTCCTGGGAAACATGGTATTGGTTCCTCAAGTCTGCATTTTGGCAGAAAACTTCAATCATTTTTGTATTCTCTGCAAACTCAAGTCTGTGGTTGCACGGCCTTTTTGAATTTTATTATGCTCTAAATTTTGGCCTGAACTCAGAGTTTGTACAGCTTGGATGTGAGGAAATGTGTTCAGCAACAGGGAAATTAAACACAGTTATTTCTCACCCCACAGAAAGGGAAAATATATTAAATGAGAGAAATCTCCTGATGAAAACCTCAGTAATCGATAATAAATTGCTCTATGTCTTGCTGCTCTTATTTGAAGGAAGATTCTTAAACGCATTGCAAGAAATTACTCAACCAATCTATTTTTAAGAATAACAGCTTCATCTGAAGGTAAATAATCATTGGAACAAAGCATGGTGGCGAATACCATTGCACTACAATTGTGCTTTAGTGCTAGAAATATGCAACTGGAATTTCTACAGCTGTAGCTGATGCAAGATTTATGTAATGGTAGGAATTCCAGGCAAGCAAACTTGTATGAGATAATGGATAATATGTGTAGCTTTTTCACCAGCCATTCTACACTGTGCAGAGTTGGGCATATTAGTATGTCTTGTTACCAAAGGGTTGATTTTTCACTACTTCACATTTTGCCTGCATCTCATTTTGCAGTTTTTCTAGTAACTGAAAATCAGGCTTAACTGAAGTTTGTATTTGTTTGATGGGACTTTGACATTTTATGAAGATACGGTTTTGGACATCTTGGTTACCCCTCTATTGTAGTAGCATTTTAAATACAGCAAGCTTTTTGGACTCTCAAGTCAGCAAAATCAAGGATGAAAGTTATTAAAACTTCTTGAGAGATGTTAAGGTCTCTGCTCTGCAAGATTTACTTAGAAGATGTCTTGTCTTTGTTCACTGTTCTTGTCTTGGAGTTGTAGGCGCCACTAAGTTCTCGGAAATGTCAAAGCAGAAGATTGAGTGGATGTTTTGGAACTCTTTATTAAAGAGAAATGCATGGTGAGAAGATAATGCCTTCCAATTCCTGTGAAACAGAAGGAATGAAGCTGGCATTTCTGTCAGAAATGTGTTTTGTACTTTGAGTTCACTATATGCCAGCCTTTTAATAATAAACATTTAAAGTATTTGAAAAGTCTGATCACTGCTGGAAGAGGCCTTTTTATAGTTTCTTACTATAAAATATCTGAACACATTCTTTACACAATGAAATTTCTAGGTTGGTTGGAGGAAGAACAACAACCCACAACCAAAAAAATTAAAGGTAAAAGCTAAGAGGAATAAACAGCAGTGTGTGAATTTAGCCGTGTTAAACACTCAGTACATTCTTAACTCATAATCACATGCTTAGAATCATAGAATCATAGAACAGTTAGGGTTGGAAAGGACCTTAAGATCATCTATTTCCAACCCCTCCGCCTAAAACATGCCATGCAAGGCTTCGTCTAACCTGGCCTTGAACACCGCCAGGGATGGAGCACTCACAACCTCCCTGGCCAACCCATT
>NDXB01009639.1:0-25597 GCA_002631895.1 Agapornis roseicollis
GGGGAGGGGGGGCTGCCCTATTTCTATAGCATGTATGTAACTTTGCATCAGCTCCAGAATCAGACAGCACCTGCAGCATCACAGCACGGTGTCAATCAGAGTCCAGCTGAAAAGCAGGACCAAGTAGTTCCCACACAGCACCTGCAGACTCAAAGCAAGATCTTCCTCTGCTGTGCTGCCATTTGGTTGGGATCTCTGCCATGTTTCCACTGCATAATCCAGAGAACAGAAACCCTCTTGGTTCCTTTTGTTTATAATCATCATTAGAAGTGGTTTTAGATGAATGATAGTAACTAAAGAAAATCATTTATTAGCTCCCTCCCTTCCAAATTTAACTGACCCCACTAAGGGTGTTACCATGGGCACTTAATTATTTTCAAATTAAATTTGATAACACACATGACTGGTCTGAGTAAGTACATATGCTAACAACAGGGAAGTGAGGAGAAAGTAAAGCTAAGCAGGAAGAGGCGTCTTACCAGAAGGTTACTCCTACAACATAAAAAGGAAGTAGGGTAAACCCATGTAGATTGGTGGTATCACCTATTTCTAGAATATGCTGGGTTCATAATGTCATCATAACAGAAAACTAATGGAGTCACTGGCACAGCTCACAGCCGTGACACACTGAGAGCTGTCAACTTGAAGCCACAGAGTTAACAACGCTCGGAAGGCAGTGGAGCACAGCTGGCTGCCACTGTCAGGATACCTAACACAGAGTGTGATCAGAAACTGAGTGTTTATATGGATCTTTGCTCTGCCCCAGCAGAAGCAAAGTTTTTACGCTCAGCCCATGGTCTCACTGACTCACAGACGGATGTTCCTTTCAAACAATGCAACCAGTTATAGCGCTTTACTCTTTGCCACACAGAGCAATGCCAGATGCTCTGCCACCAACTGAGCAAGGAAGGGAAGGAGTTTAACTGAGACTTGGCTAGTTGCTATGGTTAGTAACTACATGACAGCTCAGTGAAGTAGAAACCTGAATGAATGAAACAGCTGTGACACTGAGACTGGGGGGAGCCAGCAGCAGACAGGGCACTCCATGACTTGGCCAGAACAGGGCACTGGATGAGGAATGAAACCCTCCTAACTGGTGAGCCACTTCAAGGAGGGGATTTTTTTCTCCTAGCACCGCATTACTCTCACTCTCTGGTCTTCTGATATTTACAGTCAGAAATGTTCCATCTGGATACAGGCAGTTTTTAAGCTGGCTTTCAGAAGTCAATTCAGAAATTAAATATTTGACCCATCTGGTTAGTTCTGCCTTCCCAATTCTTGTTCCCCAAAGAAATTTAGTTTAAATAATGACAAATAAGAGGGCTTTGCATAAACAGTGCAACCTGACAGATGTCTGGTTACAGTTGCACTCTTGTCTTTAGTGAGACAGAGTTTAATGTTTTCAGACTCTGGAGTGAGACGTAAGTAGCAGCACTGAGTCACCAACGTCTCTGTTCAGCCTCATAAATGCAGTTCTCATTATATCAATTACTTACATTCAAGTAGTTAGATTTTGTGATTGTGATTAATGCAGTGCTTTGTTCCTTTCGGGAAATTGGAAATTATATATACACTTTACCTGTCACTAACCTTTCACAATTGATTTTTTCCACTCTTGAAATGTAACACAGATAGAAGTTCTATTAAATTAGAGCAAGATCTTTGCAGCCTGTTAGCAAACACAATTTTAGAGCTTTATAAGTTAGTCCCTGAAAGGCAAGCACCAAAACTAAATTACATTATCGCTTTGGAAAAAACTGCTATGAGAAACTGTATAGAAAAGGAGAGAAATTGAAGTTGTCCCCTCTTAAATCCAGCCAATGATCTTGGACAAACTTTCTACATGGGAGTGAGGAGAGTATCTTAGTTCATTTCTGTCTCACTGTCAATCAAGGTTGCTGAGGTTCCTTCTGCACATGCTTGAATCTTAGACCAGACAAGACATAAAGCCTTAGAATGCTCTGCCTAAACAGAGAGCAGAGGAAGCTGTTTGGGCTGCAGAGCTGTAGCTGCAGTTCACAAGCAACAGTTCATTGTAAGGCAGGCAGCACCCCTTGCCTGCTTTTTCTCCCCCTTCTCTTCCACACAGTCTCACTTTCCTGATGGAAGTACATTACATTATTCTTTTATTCAGGGCTGAAGTTTCACCCTTCCACTGCCTCTGCTACCCAGCAGTGCACACTAAATTATGGTCTTTCCAGAAAGCTTGGAACTGCAGTGATACCTGGAATTGCAGATACCTGTGTAGTACAGGTATGGCACTATACATTAAAGGAGATAGCTCTATTCCAGGACAAAATGCAACTTCAGTCTTGATTTTGCTTGATTTCAGACAAGGAGCAGAAATTCAGATGGATATAGGGGATGCTCTGAGGACAGGTACCCTACATGCTCCGATCTTCAGGTGGCACTGGAAGGACAGGGTAAAACAACCGCGTAAATGAGACTGTAACCAGAAGATGCTCCAGAAACTGCCTTCCACTTTACTCACAAATGTATAAAATCATAAATTATCTATTTTAACACTGAGAACTCTATTATTATAACAAGAAACACCATTCAAGCCATTACACAACAGGACTCACAATCACCAGAGACTCATAAGGAATTAACACAAGTGAATTTAGAAGGAATGGTTGGGATCACTTTCTTCATCAAAAGGCTGCCATGAAAACTCTTCCACATGCCATAATTAGGATGTTTTCTTACTATTAAAAATATAAGAAATGTTATCATCTTTAATAAGCATCATTTTCCAGACAAAAATCGCATCAACAATTCACCCAATATCTGACATATCAAGAGGTGATAATCAGCAAGGCAATCTTTAAACCATTCCATTATCATCATAACCTTCAGAGACAGGTGTCTCTCTGATCTGATATGAAAAATCTAACGATGCTCAATGTGGGGCAATGTAAAGGCACAGTAATTCAACTTCAACATATTTCTACTGTGTCCTCTCTAAAGAAAAGCTCTCCCTAATAAAACAAAGAGGGGTAAAGGAGTCTAAAGCCACCTTGAAGTTTGCCCCAGGGTACCATAATGTATGCAGCGTTCATCCACAAGGACATTACAAAGTCAAATTTAGGTTGTCAAGGCACAGACTCGTCTCTTACACAGCACCATGAGGTTCCACCCCTGATAAATAGCAACAAAAAAATCATATAGCACATTCTGCAGCCTCCAAAAAAGAGATCTTGTATCTGTTTGCATTAGTTGTTCTCATACACAAGCAGCATGTAGATGTTAAAGCTCTCTTCAGTGGTACAGATGGAGTTCAGTTTGGAAAAGCAAGAAGCAATCTGTGTTCCAAATTTCTTTTCCATAGGTGTGGGAGAAAAATGCATCCATCAAACACTATTGGTTTTGTACATGATTTCAGAGAGCCGGTACATGAAGGTGTGTTTACCTGTTCATGAGATTAAAGAACATATCTAGAACTCAGTTTGCTTTGGAAAAACATCCTCTTGTAATACTTTGGGCAAATTGTGACAATTTGGCAAGCATCTTCAGAGCTCAAATCACAACATAGACTTCAGGTACTTTCACAGTTAGGGGAGACAGTAAGAATTCAATACATACAACAAAATGGGGTTTTTTTTTCAACTAGTTGGAAAATTCCATCCAGCTACAATAGCCATATCATCTCAAATAGAAATGCTGAATATTCATGAATTCTGTATTTTACTTTCCAAAAGCAAAAGGCAAAGCATCATCCTACATTTTATAGTTGGATTTATTACAGTTGATTTTTGACTTGGAGGCTACAACTGCAACACTGCAAAGAAAACCAGTGGAAGCTTCATCGTTCACTTCATTCTAAAATAAAACCAAATGCTTGATTAATACCCTATTAATATCACTAATCCACTCTCTTCTTCTAAGAGCGCTCCTGAATACATATAATAAGGATGACATGAGACATGACCTCAAGAAGATACATATGCTTTACATTATGGAGACACACATTTACACTCCAAAACTTAGTTAGAAGTAATCCGTTTTAAAGCTGATATCTAATACAACTATTAGTAATCTATCCAAAGCAAGTTACTATTTTGGGAAGTTTATAGTAGTGTGGTATTTTGTACATATAATAATATTTTTTGTTGAAAATCTACCAGAACTGAGGTTTTAGCTCATAAAATTCATTTCACCAATATACTTCATCACTTTGAAGCTTTACTTCAGATATAACATCTTCAAGTTTCAGTAAAACTCACAAAAAAGGAGGAACAAGACAGACACAGAATAAAGAAAAGCAGTAACATTTAAATATCTTTCCTTTAAATGATGCTCAGTAAAGATTTATACGAAGTGCACAGATAACCCACATCTTCTACCAGGACAATAAAACGTTGCAAATTCTCCTAAATGACTCTAGAGTAATGCTATCAAAGACTGAAGTAAAAAATCCTACTCAGCATTTTCGGACATGCTGCTTTCCTGAACAGAAAATAATTCTTAGCAATTTTAATTAGGTAATGTAACACAAGCTTAACATTACACATTTTGAAAGGTACTAACTCTGTATATTAATATGTCTCATGTCCAGTAGATGGCAAAATATCAGCAACCATCACCTTTAATCTTCTTGAAGCTTGCTTAATTTAACCCCCAAAGTCTTTTTTTCCTTTTTCTCTCTATTCTCCACTTTCTAATTCCATCAGCAAGCAGGATTAGCTTTACCTTTTGGATGTTTTCTGTATGTTATCTGCTTGAAAGACAAGTTCATCTTCATCAGTTCTTGATACAACAAAGCACAATAATGTTACTATCCTTTAAATAGTCCTTTGAAGACAGTTTCTTCACCACTGAGATTTTTTTTCTCCAAAAAGCATGCTGCTGCTACTGTTCCCAAATTTGCCAGCACATGTTAGCATACTGTGTACAAAAATCTCTTAGCAACAATATCTTAGTGTCTAACATTTTCCTTCTTCTAACTATGATTCATGGAGCCATCTGTAGTCAGATATTGACATGCAGTATCTTAAAATAGATACCTTACATTTGCTCAACAACTAGTTTTAGCATCTGAAAATATAAATTATGGGAAAGGGCCAATATTTCTTTGAGGCTCTTCATCATTCCCTTGATCATTTTAGCACTGTTTAAACAAAGGCTTGCCACCAGGGCTTTGCCTCAGTATTAAGGTCAAAGTATTCCTGCTTGGCAGAGCATAGCACGTAGGCAACCCCACTGTGCTGGTGCAGTCCCTTATGTAAGTCCTCCAAGCAGTGTCAGCAGCTTCCCTGGTGAGGACTATCTCATGCTCATCCCCTGGCTATATTTTGATACTAATCAAAGACTAGATGTTAAACTTCTAGCGTTGATGCATGTAAGATCTAAAGCATTTTTCAGACCTTTGGAATCTAAGCCTCATGGAAAGTACCCTACAATGGTTGCAAAGATGCCGCTGCGCAGCTGAGACATTGACCAAGACTTCTGCAGCAGTGGATGTTGAAGGGAATGCATCAATGCCCCACACTCTGCTCAAGGAATAGGAAAAAAAAAACAACAACTGACCTCCCAATTTTTGCCTCCCAAAGTTTCCACTCAGAAAAGAAAGCATCTTGTTTTCAGCTATAGCAAATTACCTATTAGGTGTCAAAGACTTTGTATAATGCAAGTTACCTGTTGCAGCGCAGAGTGCAATTTTGTAACTAAAGAACAGCATGCTACTAAAATCAGGCAATGTTAATTACAAGTAATCATATTCAGTAGGAGACAACATATAGAAAGATCGGGTAGCATGGCTTGGAAACAATCCGAAGTGTGAGTACACGCTTCCACCCCAGTGCAATCAAACAGAATTTCAGGCACTCCAAAAGAACAAAGAATTTCCCTTTTTGAGCATATAGTATTTTAAAAATAAGAAAATATACAACAATGTTCATCCAAATACACAATGTGAATTTAGCAGAGCATTATCAAATAAGTATACTGTGAACATAACAGTGCTGGCACATTTTTACTGCTACAATGCTGGTTTTGCTTGCAAGAAGCTTTACAGTCCCTATGGGTCTTTGAAATATGCTCAGTAGCCATGAAACAGTGCCAGAGCTGACTAACTTAGTGAGTTCAAGTCAAAATTAAGAGAAGGCTATCAAAGGGAATGACCTCCTTTTAGTCTCTTTATGTCCTGCAGTGCTGTCTTTGCAGGACTCTACACAGGACTGACGCTTAAAAATGCCTCTAGGCAGCCCTGTTCATTTTCCAGCAACCTCGTTATGATTTTAAAAGCAAGAACCTGTATTTTATTTTACACTGGCCTTTCATGAACATACACAACAGCGTTCTTAAAAGTTAACTACTCCTATTCATCAATAAGCCATGGCTGAATACCTTCAGATTAAGCTAAACCAGCATGGACACCAAGATAAAAAAACGTAAGTCCTTTCTTCACAACATATGAGCAAATCACTTCTAAACCACCTCACTCTCTCACTATGAAATGCAAATTTAACTCTTATGACAAAAGGCTCTGTTGTTATGCAAGAACCAGCTTGCTAGAAAGTGTAGAACTGAATACAGGGGTAGTCCCTTAAAGTGATCACAAAACATGGCAGAGAGCAAAAAAGGAATATCCCAGGTACAACTCTGCAGCTTCGTGGCGTTATTTTACTTCCTCCTGTTTCTTTAGATGAGAAATGATGAAGATTTTTAGGCTACGTTGTAGAGCCTGTATTAAGCCTCCTTGACGGTCACCGCATGCATTGGGAAATTTAATGTTATATCTGTTTTAAAAATAGAGAAAAGATTTCATCTTCTTTCTGCCTCTCTGCTAAAATACCACCTTCGCAAGTCAGTCTCCAGTAAGATGCGCCTTTCTACATTTGTGTTTTAATAACTGAAATGAAGAAGAAAAAGCCATCAGTGTGATACACACACATTTACAATTACAGACTTATTCCAAGGGAAAATCTAGCTCAAGCTGGGAAGAGCCATCAGAAGCCAGTTATTACATAATCCTTATTACTGCTACATGGGCAAGCAGCAATCGCTAAGGAGTATTTACCGCAAGCAGCTAAAGCCAGGTTGCAGCATCAGATGAAAGCAGCTAAGACACAGCCAGTAATAAAATTGACTTAATTTTCTCTTCACCACCACCCCCCATAACTGCTAAATGAAAACACCATGAAATGCAGCCTTCTTCAGCTGAACTCCTTTCTAAAGTGTGTGCTACCTGCTAGGTTTTGCTTTCCTTGACATTACAGCACACATCAGACTATACAGAAAACTCGGCTTGAGTGTCTAGAGGTCTGTGCCGCTCTAGGGTAAAACCTTTCACCTCATGGAAAAACCAAAATGTGCTACATGAGCAGCTTCTTCCTCAAACACTTACAGCAAAATGTCTTCCTACTCACAGCAGGCAGCAGGATCCTGCCCACTACTTCACAGTGAAACCTGTTTATGGGATTCAATTCTGCAAACACTTAATAATACAGTGTTGCTTAAGCTGCTAACCAGAATGGCTGAAAATGCTTTCTGAAAGCCCTTAGGGTAAAAATGCATCGGATTAATAGAATGCTATGATTATTTTACCCAACACATTTGGTGGATTCACTCCAAATTCCATGGGTTAACTATAATAAATCCTTTGGAAACAAGAGTCTGGGAGAAGTCAATGCCAGTAACATGCTCTGATGAAGATGGACACAGGACGGCAGCATATGCCAACTGCTTCTCATGAATGTTCTCTCCAAATGGCAACACAAGATGATGTTAAGTCTGTTCCAGAGGCAAAGATCCTCCATTTTTATAAGCAGCAAGTACTTGGATATCACCAGAAATTAACACTGAATAGTCTGCACAGATGTGCAAAACCAAAAGCCACATCACCCAACCATCATTATGATCATTAATTTATACTTGCAGGCCTGAGTGTCTATTAGTCCCATTCACAGGTTGTGCTCACCACTGCATGGACACAAAAATATCACTGTTTCCCAGAAATGCAATTGTTAAGTTCATAGAACCATAGAACGGTTTGTGTTGGAAGGGACCTTTAAAGGTACCTGCAAAGAGCAGGGACATCTTCCACTAAACCAAGCTGCTCAAAGAAGCCAGTTCAACCTGGCCTTGAATGCTTCCAGAGATGAGGCATCTACCAGCTCTCTGAGCAACCTGCTCCAGTTTTTCATCACCCTTACCATAAAAAAAATTCCTCCTTATACCTAATCTGAAGTTGTGACAATTCCTTCAGATACAAGCAGACAGAGGACCACCAGAGAACAGGAGGACACCACTGGGCATCCCACCCTGGTCATCCTGATAGAAACAGCCTCAGCACAGAAGGTGTACTTCAATTCCCCTACTATTTTTTGGTTCATTAGTATTGACTAATTCAATCAGTGTCACTAAAGCAATTACACACACAAAACAGCAGCATACAAAATGTAGTAAGGTAGTACATTACATAAACTAAATGGCATTAGTATCGCAAAAAAAATAGTTTTATATACATATATATATTAATATATAATCAAGATCATACCATTGCCTCTTGCAACTTCACCCCTGACAACTAATTGTGTCTGCATCATACATGAGCTTTACAATTCAGTTTGCTGAATAGAATCATAGAATAGTTAGGGTTGGAAAGGACTTTAAGATCATCCAGTTCCAACCCCCCTGTCATGGGCAGGGACACCTCACGCTAAACCATGTCACCATGTTATAACCTAGCTTCAGTTGCTCCCAAGCTTTTGGAAGTTGGTGGAAAAACAGAATGGTTCCTAGCTACCTGAGAAACACATGATTTTCCTAGGGAAATCCTGCTGCATGTGGGAACACCTGAGCCATTTCAGCAGGACACCCCTACCTGGGTGGGGAGAGAAAGCACAAAGAGGTAAGGAAAAAAGGTCTGGAATCATTTTCATGGAGCTCAATACAAAAGACGGTCTCATGGGGACTCCTCCATAAGTTCACAGTCACAGAACAACTGTGCAGCAGCAACAGCTTTTTTTAAAAGACACATTCTGCAATAAGTATTTTTAGCCTCTCCAAGCGTGGCAATATTTTGCCTTTCTCAATAAAAGACAATCAGATCATCTCATTTCTTGCTGTTTCCTTGTATCACTTCTATTTGTCTTCTCCTCTGAAAAATCAGTTACAACAAAGGTGAGGAGTGATCAGCAAGTGCTATGCAAACCACCTCTGCGTCAAGGTGACTGGATTCCAAACCCATTCTCTATCCGTATGTATTTTTCTGCTCCTGTTCTCTTGTCATACCCAGCAAGAGTATGAATGAAAGCCCCTTGGGCTGAGGTCTAGCTTCAAAATCAGCTGTAGTATCTTCAGAAGCAGTTGAGGAGGAAGCACCTTTGCTGTTTCATGTTTTCAACAGGAATATTACTTCAGCTTTATCTTCCTATCACCAGCTAGATCATGAACCAAATAGTGGCCCTTGGATCTTGCGCTTCAGGTGCCAGTCAAGAGAAGCATCTGCCTCATGGTTTGTCAATACTTCAAACCTGACAACAGCAGGAAACATGCTGACACTTGAGGTCACCTCTAACTTGCTATGAAGCACTTTCCTATTGGAAGCATTACTTGGAACAACATCCTGTATCCCTGCTATTCTCAGGAATATGTTCATTTGCCAACATTTCCCTTAATATCCTGACAGATATCGTATCAGCATCACAAAAGCATAAATACGCCTGCTTCTCAAAAGGTAACATGTGTTCCTCTGTATAAATAGCACTCCAAGGTAAGTGATGAGAAAACATATCACAACTAATCCTTGTTTGCACCTGGATATATCACCATAAGACTCCTCCTTTTTAGTTTATTTTAATTATGTCTTTATAAGACAAATGTATGTTGAGTAGTCCTGCATATAAACATTCATAGTTCCTTATTTTTAAAGGCAAAATCCATAGTTTGTTCTGGGATGGTCACTTGTATAGATTTAAAAATGGTAAACGCAATTGTTACTAATACCTCTGTGCCCAAGTCTTCAAAAGCCATTCTGCAGAATTTACTATTAGATTTATTCTAGTACTTTGGGGAGTGTTGTATGGTTAAAATCTTAAATCTTTCCCTATCAGCATGACTAAATGCAAATTAGACCATACACTTCTATGACAGATTGGCCTTTACCTATTATTACTGTACTACAAACACAATGTAACTCATCAATACACAAAAAATAAAACCACCAAAGCAAGTATAAATAAATTCCATTTGACTCAAATCAGGACAAAAGCTGAAAGTCCGACTAAAGGCAGAATGCAGCATGAGAAGAGAGCTATATTTTTTGCCAGTAATACTCAGTATTCAATGATGTGTTCTTCACCCTGGTGCTCCAGGAAGGGGATGAAATAAATACTTGTCCTTGTGTAATTTACCTGCTCCACTGAGAGTTACATATTTTAACACCAAGAGAGAAAACATTATTTATATTTGCTAAGTATTTATAAAGGTGCTTTTTTGTGGCACCACCCAGAGATTTTTAGTTTCAAAATCCAAATTTCACCCTTTCAAAAGTCAGAAGCAAAAACAATACCTGAGAATAACTTCTTGTCCTTTGCCTGTAAATTTCATCAAAAAAGATAGAAATTACGAATTATAATAACCTAAATCAAAACTGTGGTTTGAGAAGCCATTCTAGTGATATGTTGGATAATAAAATTGATTTTTCAGCCCACTAAGAGTGCTGAGAGCACTGCATGCATGTCAACCTTGTGGAAGCCCCATCCTCCTTGGCCACCCAGCTTCATCTCCCCAGTCTGAGGCTTCCTCCTCAGCATCACTACCCAATCAAGCCTCCCTTCTACAGTTAGTTCCCATTTTCCCTCAAATCTCATTTTCTTTGTCTGCTGCCCTTGATGATTAAAAATGTCCCCAAGACTCTTCTCCATCTTAGAATCACAGAATGGTTTGGGTTGGAAGGGACATTAAAGACCATCTATTTCAAACCCCCAACCAATGGTCTTGCTCCATTCACTTTCAGGCTCCCAGCCAGTCTCATGCTGTCTCACCTACCTCCAAGCTCAAAGTTCACTTTCCCATGCCCAGTTGTGCCTGACCCTATTCCCACAAGCCAGCTTAGCACCCAAACATGCACTCTGGCTTTGGAGCTCCTCTGGCTGAGTCAGACTGCAAACCAGTTTACACAGCCATAATATTAACATGGAGATCAGCAACAGCATGCAGGGCAATTAAAGAAAACAAATCAAAACAACATAACACAACAGGAAGGATGGGACAGGGAGAGGTGGGTCAACAGAGTTTCTCAGTATGAGCAAAACAACACATGTTTTCCCTCTCCCATCCACCAAAACAGCTGAATCATTTTGTTTTTCTGAACAATGCTGCCTGATACCAGGCATGGAAAAATTTCATTTCAAATGACTCAAACCTGGCAAAAATATGAGCAGTTGAAAATAGCTGTACAGCCAACACACTGAAAGGAACAGCTCTACCTACAGTGGAGCTTGTAGACTGATGCTCCTCCTGCCATCTATGTAACATCAGCACAACGAGAGCCTGCACTGGTCTGGAACAGCAATGATCAATACTAAGGTACACCTAAGAGAAATCATGCTCAGGTACAACTCCGCCATTAAAAGGTGTCACTAAATGCCACCTTGTAATTGTTCTTCTGTATATCTGAACGCATGCTTTAAAAAACCCTGACAAATTATTAGTGCTATGAGCTCTAAGACTGAAAGTGTTGTATAGTACATATGAAATCACATGAATTACTCATAGAGCTTCTGTTACTAAAAGAAAAAGGAAAAACATGATAAACAAGATTCATTTTAACTTATACAACAGAATATCAACAGCTTGCAAACACTGCAAAACTGAGATTTTCAAGCTACTGGATTATTATTTGCCACATAAACAAGAAATTATTTTAATCTAGGAGCACATGTAATGTGTGGAGAACTATGGATGTTGATAGGATACCATGGATATCCTATTTTTCTGAAAGGGTATTTTGTGTTTTACTAATAAAATAGAAACTATAAAGGCAAAATAAACCCTAAAACAACTGGAAACTTTAAAGTTAACCTATAGCTGGAGCAGAAGTTACATTTCAGTAAGTCAGTGTATGAGAACTGTAAATCATGTACCGTGTGTTGGTGCCAAACATCATGTTTCAGCAAGTTCTATCACGAGGTATAAATGAATTGCTGTGAGGGCACAAGCACTACTCACAGCAGGCATGGTTGAGGGCACATCCAACTTCACTCCTATGAAGGAAAGCACATCCCTGCTTCCATTTTAGTTACTTCAAAGGAAAAATGGCCAAGCCCCATGTATATAGCAGTTTATTATTAGGAGGAGACTGAACCCACATCCATACAAGCATTAATATTTATTAACTGGGGTGGAAGACTTCAGAAAAAGACACATAAAGAAATGCTCCATCCTTGGCAGTGTTCAAGGCCAGGTTGGCCAACTTGAGCAAATGTGGTCTAGTGGAAGGTATCCCTGCCCGTGGCAGGGGGTTGAAACTATATGAGCTTTAAGATCACTTCCATTCCAAACCAGTCTGTGATTCTATGATTCTGTGAAATCCCTGCTGACCCATATTCTGTGATTGCAGGGTACAGCCTATCAGCACAGTCTATCATAATTGAGAGTCACGGACAGACTTTCAGCTACGGGTGACATCAACCATTCTTAACCCTGATTACTAACTTAACTGACCCCAGTAACCAGTCAGGAAGAAATACGTTCCTTCAAAGGTAGCTAATAAATGCATAAGTGCTTCATTAGGAAATACAGACAAGCTTTTTCATGGCCTCAACACCTGGCTAGACCATTCCAACACTAGACACCGAAAAGATCCCAGGCAGAGATGTTTACACAGTGTAGTATACCTGAATGAGGTGGCAACAAAGTTCAGCCCAGATTAGTTTTCCTTCCACATGATCCAGTAAATCCATGCTTGTTTTAATAAGCACTGTGATTTGGTAAGAAGTGAACACAGGCACATCCTCTCTGGTGGTAAAATTACACTACATTCATTGAAGCTAATGCTTGATACAAACACATGCTGCTAACTTTCATCCAAATAAATGAATCTTTGGCAGGCCTTGAAAGCAACACACAAATTTCTCCATGTCTGGCTGCTTTTGTTTTACAGAATAGCACAGTTTTCATATCATCAGTTTTCTCAGCAGCAATTCAAAAGAATCACCCTTTTAGAGTTCTGAGAAAGGAACATAATGGAGGTTACTCAAAGGAATAGATGCTGCAGCTACAACCAGTCTCATTATGTATATCTGAGATGCTTCGATGTTCCTTGCTACTGATTACATGAGTAAACATTTTTAGTATGCAAAATCCTATTAACTCAAGGGGATTCTACATAATTTTATAACAGCTCCACTTGTGGTGTTTGATCGACTGGGTCAGCAACAGATGGCCAAGAATTAATTCTAATGCTGCTTTATTGCAGTGCTGGCATCAGGGTTTTCTCTACTCGCTCCAGCCATAGAAATTAGAACTTTTCCTACACTCCCTACCCTTTAAAGTAAGACACCATCAAGTAAAAAGATGGAAAGTAATTTCGTTTTTTAAAGTACATAGATTTAGAAAGGATAAAATAAAGCCAAACTAAGAGCCAGTCCATTCCAGGGAAAAGTCCAAAGCCCAACCACCAGAAGTGTAACATAGAATCATAGAATCAACCAGGTTGGAAAAGACCTTTAAGACCATCAAGTCCAACCATTACCCCAGCACTGCCAAGGCCACCACTAACCCATGGCACTGAAGCCTTGTCTCCACAGTGTATGAACACTTCCATGGCTGGTGACTCCAGCCCTGCCCTGGGCAGCCTGTTCCAATGCCTGAGCACCCTCTGGGGAAGGAATTGTTTCTCAGCTCCATCTAAACCTGCCCTGGTGCAGCTCGAGGCCATTTCCTCTTGTCCCATTCCTTGTTCCTTGGGAGCAGAGCCCAGCCCCTCCTGGCTCCATCCTCCTGTCAGGCAGTTGTAGGGAGTGATCAGGTCCACCCTGAGCCTTCCCTTCTCCTGACTGAACCCCGCAGGTCCCTCAGCCCTTCCCCATCACACTTGGACTTCAGGCCCTGCACCAGCTCCAGTGCCCTTCTCTGGCCCCACTCCAGCACCTCAGTGTCTCTTGTAGTGAGAGGCCCCAGGGCTCAATGCAGGATTCAAGGTGCAGCCTCACCAATGCCCAGCACAGTGGGATGATCATGTAATATATAATAATATATAATATTGTATAATATAATATTATTTAGTAACATATAATAAATGGTAACAGAAAGGATTTTATTTCATAGGGCCATGAGATAGTTCACTGGTCACTAAATGCACTTCCACAGCTACACCCTCCTCCTAAAATTATTCCATCTGTCTCTTGTGCTCCCTTAATTTTATTTGGCTTTGGTTACTCATCCTTCATGTCTTGAAGCCTTACAACCACCACCTCTAGCCTTTAAAATGTTTTCTTCTCTGCCTTTTTCCACCTGTATTTTTGTGTTCTAAGAGGAAGAAGAGTCAATACAAAGAGGAAGACAAATGCAAACTATCCAACCTGCCATTTACTTTCCCCAACATAAAATATTACAACAAAAAGAAAAATTAATCTCAAAGACATAAATTAATAAGAGCAAAGATATTACACCAGAACCCACCCCTCTAACAATCAAGGTTCCCCCTTAGTACATTTCTTAACCACTCCATACTTCTAAGGTGCAGAGATAAGTGTTATGTACTCTTGTGCTAAGTATATATTTAGATGGTAAACTATCAGCAGTCCAAATATGGTGCCTGAAATTAAACTGTTAATGCACCATTTTCCCAGTCTTGGGAAAATGGTCCCAACAGTAAACAATGAACTGGCTGAGATTTGCAGGCTTGAGATACACAACTTACACCCAGAAAACATGCAAAATATGGAGATGGTTAAACTGATTAGAATCATTTGGCTGAGTTTTAAAATCCTGAAACTAAGAGGCATTTTCTACACATAACTTTTGAGGAGGCAACTCAGAATCCCACATGGACATAGTTAGCATTTCAACTATTTCACTTGTCAAAGCATGAAAAAAGAGGAAATGCATCCTTGAATTCTATGCATTATCCAAATAGGTTGAGGATGTAATGGGAAAGATACGACAAGCAAAGGTAAAGCAGAACTTCTTTTGATCAAAAGACTACTTGATTTGGGGAAATAGCCCCTCACATTTCGCACCAGGACAGTACCTTTCAGTGGCACTGTGCCATCCTTCTTCCAGAAGCACCTCTTTCCATAACTTGAAAAGAATTCTTTCTGTTCCTTTTTCTCACAACATTGCAGCTTTCATCCTTATTTCTCACATGTCAGTTTGCATTGTGAATGTTTCTTCAAAATCCAGGCTAATTAAGACTGCTTCAAAATAAGAGCTTAAGGTTGTCAGCCATACCTGACAACCCTTTGGACAAACAATCTTCTTCCATTTGGATTTTAAGAATGCTTTCAGAAAAATACTTTAAAAAATAGTGAAAAATCATCTAGGAAATTTTGACTAATCTGAAGAAACATTTATTTTCTTTTGGAGATGGAAATGACAGCTTCAACTTTTACCATTGACAGTGCATTATAGCGATCCCATCCTGAAAATTAACCTAGCTCTTTGGCCTCACATCCAAGGAAGGAAATATTTCTGGCTAAGTCAACTAGGGCCAAGCAAAGCTGAGCTGCCTGCTCACTCCTTGGATCTCTCTTACATGGACTCTTAGATGCCTCTTACGTGGGACTGGAGATAATCACAAAGTATCAGACTGCAGGACACTTTTGACTTCATGGTTTGCCATCAACAGCTTAATATAATTCTCAAACTCATCAACAATGTCACCAGACCAGCTAAGGGAATGTGGTTTTCTCTCATTCTTAGTTATTCCAACACCATCATCATTTATGACATTAAACAAAAATCAGCTTTCAAACTGAGAGTTATCTTACTCTACAGCTGTTTTCAGCCCTGTGCAGTGTAACTTGTCCACAAAACCAACCTCATTGGCAGACTTTCCTCCAAATATTTCTGAGTGGCAGAGGGAAGGGGATGTTTCTTTTTTACCTGAAATGGAGACTGGCTGTTGTAGTTCTTAATCTCTTTGTCAGCTCCCCGGAACAGCAGCACTCTTGCACAGCTCTCCTGAAAACAGTAGAAGAGTAGATTTGTTAGTAAGAGTCTTTAGGCTACTAAAGTGACATTGTGGCTATGAGATGTGCTGCTGTTCAGTATATATTTTCCTAGGTAAGAAGCAAAATGAATAATCTGAGAACTTAAATTGTTAAAATACTAGTTTAAATCTGACAAGGCTTTAGGTGCTTTGCAGTGTGTTAGAGTAGAAACAATATGTGAGTGTGAAAACATGAAGAGGAATGAGAGAGGTAAAGATCTTACTAAATGTTTAAGGAACCATCCTGTGGAAATCCCATACCTGACAAATCAGATTTTGCAGGAAATGCGCTCCTTCAAAATGCAGCTTGACTCTTATATGGTCTTTGCTTATTTTGTAGGGAAAACAGTACAGTTCACAGTGCAGCAAATAGCACCTGGGATGAACTGTATCCTCTCCTATTGCTAAAAATGAAACAAAGCAGCTTTACCACTTGCATGAGCTTAGTTTGAGGTTTATTTCCACCGTATCTTAAATTTTAAACATTTAAGGTTTTTGTATGTCTTTTTATATGCAATTATGCATGCTGGCTATACACCCCACACTGACCAGTCCTACCTTCTCTCTTTTCCCCTGAAAAATACTAACAGTTACAGAGTAAACCCAACACAGCCCTCCTACAAGAGAAAAGTGGGCTTCAAATCCTCTGAACTGAGGAAATCTGCAAACAAAATGCCTTAAAAACAACTTTTTTGGAACAAGACAGTGAATTGTTCAAGTTTTGATTCCACACTGCTGTAAAATACAACTGGCCATAATCTGCCAGAACTCCTCTGTGTTCCTGGCATGGTTCTTGGAACACTGGAATTCCTGATCATCCATATAAAGACTGTATTTCTTAATTGTCATCTTTAATGCTCACCATAGGACCTTATGCAAAGTAGTTCATGTTTCAAAATGGTTTTGTTTCCATATCAGAAATATTTGTTACTTCTGTTGTGCTTTGCAAATTTCTTGTCAGGTTGTGTTATGGAGTTTTACTTAATCTAGTATTTCAATGTGTTACCTTTCATTTTTAACAGTAAATTTGCTGCCAGAGAAAACAATCCCACAATTCAGCTATTTTAGTGACAGAAATGAAGCTTATTTACTGGGTTCTGAGTTGTGAATGTGAAGAAATTAAGGTTGAAAATCATTTTCTTCGTTTTCTAATTTATCACACTGGATTCTCGATCCCACTTAGTCTCCTCCATCAGAGGGTTGTCATAAACATATCTGGGGAAGAGGCTATCCCACTCTTCTGTTCCCACACATCCTATTGTGCACCACAGACTGAAACCACAGAACAGATCATTATCTCAAGCTGACATATTCAACAATCATTCCATAAACAGTAACTTTAATAAAATAAAATTGGAATAGTCTTATTTGTTTGCATTTTAAATCTGCACATTAGGTGTGTTCTCAGTATCTCTGCACACAGGAAGACACGTGCAGTTCTGGTGTCCTCAATATAAGAAGGACATGGAGCTGTGGAAGCAAGTCCAGGGGAGGCCACAAGGATGATCAGGGACTGGAGCACCTCCTGTATGGAGATAGGCTTGAGAAAGTGGGGGTTGTTCAGCCTGGAGTATAGAAAAGCTGCGTGGAGACCTCATAGCAGCTTCCAGTGTCTGAAGGGGGCTACAAGGGTGCTGGAGAGGGACTTTTCATCAGGGACTGCTGTGACAGAACAAGGGGGAATGGGTTAAAACTGAAACAAGGGAAGTTCAGGTTGGATGTAAGGAAGAAGTTCTTTACTGTGATGGTGGTGAGACCCTGGAACAGGGTGCCCAAAGAAGTTGTGAATGCTCCATCCCCGTCAGTGTTCAAGGTCAAGTTGGATAGAGCCTTGGGTGACATGGTTTAGTGTGAGGTGTCCCTGCCCATAGCAGGGGATTGGAAGTGGATGATCTTAAGGTCCTTTCCAATCCAAACTATTTATGATTCTATGGCCAAGAACAATGTGTCCAATGTCAAAATATTTCTCTTATTTTCCTGTGTTCTGTATCAAAAAGGAGTCAATATGCTACAATCTAGAGAAAGACATCCAAGTTAAAAAAATAACGTTATTTTCAGAGATACTTTTCCACAAATTGCTTTTTGAGTGAGTCCTAAATGATTCTGGGTTTGCGCACTATTATATTCCCATAATAACAACTATTCCACCATCCCTGCAGGTACTGCTTAGTAAACACACTGGAAATGTAAGTAGAGCCCTTCAGCATTAAAAAGCTCAATTCTGATCAAGAACTTGAGGATAGAAATCCTGACGTTAAAAAACATGCTGCACTTATTGACTAATTATTCATTTGCTTATCAGGATAAATCACTCAACATTACAAAACCAGAGGAATTACACTTTTAAAAATTCTACAAACTTTAAGCTGCCTGCAGTGTAACGAACTACACACAAAGTGGTTTATTTATTCAATGGTTTCGGTAAGTAGAATTTTGACAGGAGTGGTCAGAGTCATTCAACATAAGGATTTTCAAGAAGACTTATTTGGATTAAACACTGCATTTGCTTATTTATTCTTTTAAAACAGAAGCATTCTCAGCTCTCTCCCTTTTGTCTCCTCCCCATCCTTCCAGTATTATAGGGAGTAAATCAGGAAAAACAAGCAAAAAACTCACCACCAAACACAAATTCCTTTGTTAATTCAATGGAAATTCCACATTTCAGAGCTCTCTGTCATCAAGGTGCTGCCTACGAATGCTATTACTCCTGTTTGCACCTCTTTTAGCTCTGACAACCTAATAACTTCAGCTAGTGAGAGCTTAGTATTGTTCATTCATTATATCATACATAAACTGAATATGCAATAGCTTTTTAGACTTCAGCGTGGGCTTGTCAGCAGATGTGATTCAATTTCTTGTCTGAGATCTAATTACCTGATTTAATACTACAACAGTTTTTGTATAGAATCCAACCCACCAACTGAAGAAAGTTACACTTTATCCCAGGCTTTTTAACTTGCAAAACATAGAGACATATGATCTGTGTAGATTCCGCTGAGTGACTGAAGGGCTATGAAATAAGTTTAAAACCCAGGAGTTTATTCAGATCAGCATCTAGCTGACACTCAGGAAAACAGAAAGTAACATCAGAAAATTCCACATGGAAGACTGGAAGGGAAAATCCAGTGGGTAATGCCTCCCTCTACAGGAGTCAAGAGGTAAAAAAGATACTGCTCTCATCCTCTCCATCCAGAAAAGGCCAACACCATTCCTTTCACAATAGCTAATAACAGATTTCAATAGAAGGGGCACTGGAAAAGGTCAGGACAGTTATGGTTCATAACCCTATTGGCAGTGCTCAAGGCCAGGTTGGACAGAGCCTTGGGTGACGTGTCTCTGCCCACGGCAGGGGGATTAGAACTAGGTGATCTTATGGTCCTTCCCAACTCTAACTGTTCCATGATTAAGGAAAAAAGAAGCCCAACAGTGTAGTCATGAGATGTTAAACTCCTAGTCACAAAGTCAAGCTTAATGATTATGAAAATCTTTGCATATTTCTAGATGCAATTTCAATGAGAGTCTCAAAGTCTTCTACAGAGCCCTTTTTCCACTTAGATCAGGAGACAAACACACCTCTACATGAAAAATACCTTCATACATGAAAGATAAATCATACTGCATGTATCATATGCACTAACCTACTAGTGTGTGATCTTGTAAACAGTTACAGCCATGAAAGCACTGCAGCAAAATGGTTACAAAAACAACAGAGGCGAGTTCAAGGGCTTTACATTTCTATGTGTATTTATGGTCTGGGCTTCCCAATTATGCCTCTGCAAAAGTAAATGAGGTTAAAGTGAGTATTTTTAATTTATTTCTTTTTCAATAGAAGTGGTAGCCAGTGAGCAAGCAGCTCTAAAGTGGCACTGTTCCTCTGTAGTGCTGTGCACTCTGAGTAATCAGCATTAACAAGATCTGTACAATTGGATTCTATGAGCTGATAGCAATTCTGACACACACAGAGCAAGTTATAAGTCTTGAAAAATATCAAATTATTCCCAAAATTCTATTTATTAAAACACTGAGGGTATTTTAGACCGAATTGAGGAATCTGCCTTGACAAGGCTTTTGACAAGAACTAAGATGGTGATTAATGACGAAGCAGATGCTGTAACAGATGTTTCAGTCACATCCCATGACTTGTGTTTTCCTAATTCAAGGTAACATTATGTTTGCTGTGTTTTAACAAAGCTGTAAAACTTATTCCCTCTCTATCTCTTCCACACAAAGGAAGTATGAAATGCCATCAAATCAAATGGTTCTACCATCTGTGAATGGCTACACAAGTTGTCAACAGCAGAGAATCTGCTGTCTCCTGTGTCATCTACAGGACATTTCCACACTATTTTCCAAGTATTTCTTATTTCATTCTAATTTAACCTCTAGCAAAACAGCAATAAATTCTGAGTAGGAAACAAATATTTAGATATGACAGAAAAAGCTGGTAGAACATGAACATTATATTTTCTAATCAATATGTATACACTTGCTACCTACAATGAGTAGCCTTATTTGTAATCAGTGAATAAAACACTAAAAGGTAGGTTTTTAATAGGTTCTTTCTAGTTTCTAACACCACTGTTTAAAACCTATAACCTGTAACATTATGTAACACTGCATATTATATAAATCAAGTGAAAAATAATGAGCTATGTTGTTCTTCAGTGTAACTTGCCTCTACAGATAACTAATAATGGGAAACATATCCCAAGTGCATTAAAAGCAAGGAAACTACATCTCAGAAAACCTATCATCAAATCAGTAAACTTCTTCAACAGAAAACTAAGCCACCTTCTGTTTCTGTGGGTGGACATGAAAGATTCAGAATCATAGAATCCCCATGCTGGAAGGGACCTCAGGGATCATGTGGCCAAGCTTTCTTGTCAAAGCATGACCTAGATTAGATAGCTCAGCAACCTGTCCAACGAGCCAGAATCCACCACTTCCCTGAGGAGACTATTCCAGGCTGATCATGCTCACTGTGAAGAATTTTCCCCTTAAGTCCAATCACAATCTCTCTGTGAGTAACTTGTGGCCATCAGTCCTCACATTCTCCATGGGAATCCTTGTAAAAAGGAGATTTCCATGGAGTTTACAGCCACCCTTTAAATATAACATAGCGATAAGACCTCCCCTGAGCCTTCTTGTCTCAAGGCTGAACAAAGAAATTTTAAAGGCTGAATAGATTTAGTATCTCAATTACACCTGGTTTTCTTCCTGGCTATGTGCCATTCTCTCACAGCACTGGCTTCACATCTCCATGAGACTGGACTCCCCTTCCCTTGAAGGAAGACATTCCCCCACTTAACCATGCAGAGAGAACCCCTCGGCTCCTGCCAGGGACCTTCATGTACCTGACGGACAGATGGCAGGATTCTGTGGCACTTGCAGAGGAAGCATGAACCAGCTCACCTGGTTGTATAGGGCACAGATGTGCAGCGCTGTGTTTCCTGAGGCATTCTGTGCACACATATCAGCACCATAGAAGAGGAGGTGCTCCAGATGTTGGACATGTCCATATCGGCAAGCCTGAAAGAGATACACCAGTATTTTGGTTACTGTGCAATCTAGGCAAGCACTCCAGGTAAAGACTTCTAGCAGAAAAGATGCTATTTTACTTAGGGTCTAACTTTTAGAACGACCACTGCACTAAATGAGAGGATTAACACCCAGATATGCACACCTGCCCCTAAACATCAATATGTTTGCTTCAGGTCCAGCAAATCTGTGCACAAGTTTAAGCACCTGAATTTTTGAGGACTGGCAGTTTAAGGTATTGAGAAAACACAAAGTTTGGTACTTTTGATCCACTAATATTCCAATCTGTCAAACGTACCAAGGGGACAAAAATGGTTTTTCATTCTCTGAAGCTTCAAAAGTTGCCCACTAGATGGCACTGAAGATGATGAGATTTCCAAACCTTGCTTTGAAGACGTGAGGAGTTTGAGGAAATTTGGCCAAAATTCAAGTAATCATCTTGATTCTGTGATATCAATAGACACACACTATACACTGATCAAAAGGAGGAAAATCTTCAAGTATTATTTTGTCAGCCATACAAATCAATGTTAGACCCTGAATACTGGGAAATTCACCTCTATGAACAAGACCCCACTGAAATGAAAAACTTTCCTGATTAGTATGTGAGCTGGAGAACAAACACAGCATTTCCACTCAACAGTCTTCTTTACTTGAGTACCTTCTATCCCAACTGAGCACTGCCCAGTTTCTAATGTTTTTAACTTTATATCATCTCAAATCAGTATCACTCCTATATAATAATACTGATTTTAAGCTAAGAGGTACAGGTATACAAACCAATTCAGTCTGTCTTAGGTGTCTAATTACTACTGACTTCAGTGGGAGTTACAAACTGACACATCTTGCAATCTAGATGAGAAAAATTAAATGTACTGCTCAATGCACACATTAAATCTGTGACATCCAAAATCCTAGCCTAATAGACTACCCACTGCATCTTTTCTTCCTCTATTTTCACTTTTTAACACACAGAAAGGAAAAAACAGTGTTTATTTAAACAATTTATTCATTTACAATTTATTTATTTAGCTGTTACTGGAACATGAACATTTTCAGGCAAGGCCACAGAAAGTGAGCATCCAACAACAAGCAAAGGGAAAAAAGGATCTGAACTGAGGGGGTTGAGTCTAGAGAGGAGAAGGCTCAGGGGAGACCTTATCGCTCTCTACCACTACCTAAAAGGAGGATGGAGCCAGAAGGTGGCTAGTCTCTGCTCCAAAGGAACAAGTGGTAGGACAAGAGGAAACAGCCTCAAGCTATATCAGGGCAAGTTTACATGGAGCTGAGGAGCAATTCCTTCCCCAAAGGGTGCTCAGGCACTGGAACTGGCTGCCCTGGGCAGTGCTGGAGTCATTGTCCCTGGAAGTGTTCACACACCATGGAGAAGAGGCCCTCAGTGACATGGTTTAGCTGTGGCCTTCGCAATGCTGGGGAATGGTTGGACTTCATGATCTTGAGAGTTCTTTTCCAACCCAGTTGATTCTGTTATTCTAAACCATAACAGTGTTTCTGACTGTATGGAAGATTAGAGCAAGTACACAATCAGCCATAAAGTCACTCAATATCCAGGGATAAATGCGCGGGTGTAACTATTTAAATAAATCATAAAATATAAGAACTAATTTCAACTTTCTATTCCTACCACAATAAACTGGACTAAAACCAGGCCCTTTTCTACTTTGCTGCTGCTTTGCCAATCTGACAGTAACACTTCCAGGAAGGTGCTAGAAGACAACCAATACAAGAGAGCTGCATTTCCCCTTGTTGTAAGGGTCTGTGGGGCAGGCTAGCGGAGCAAACTATTCACCAGGACTCCTCAGTAGAGTCAATGGAGAAAGACAGGCATGTCCAGAGGAAATCCTTTTGCTATTCTCCTAGCACAGCATGAACCACCTTGAGCCTAAAGGCTTAACTTACACAGGTAAAAATTGTTACTAAAACTAAAAAAATATGTGGTATCAATTATTTCCTTGCCAGGCAAGGTAACTTCCCCTTCTTCACACAGACAAAAGCAGATGGGATTGTATCATATCACTATCTTTCTCAGTTGATAAGAGGAATACTTCCACTATCAACTACTGAAGACAGATTGCCCATAATCCAGATGTAACCCTAAATAAATCAATGTTTACAACCAACACAATAGGCTTAGAAAGCTCTATTTCATTAGGAGAAATAATAACCATATGTCTATGAAGCTCAGTTTTCAAAACAGGGAGTTTCTCTCTATATTTTCCATGAGTCTAGATAGGATAACACTTTGATCTAGACAATCCATTTCCTCAACATCCTCAGAAATGATGGTAGTAAATTAACATGCCTTTTTTTCATCCCTACTAGAGATGGATCTAAACAACCTCAACCTGAGCACTCCTGCACAGTGAAAAAGTTCAGATATGTGAGTACCCAGAAACCAGTACCAAAAAAGTACTAAAAGGAGCATGACCAGCAGGTCAAAGGAGGTGATCCTGCCCCTCTACTCTGCTTCGTGAGACCTCATCTGGAGCACTGTGTGCAGTTCTGGTGTCCTCAATATAAAAAGGACACGAAACTGTTGGAACTAGTCCAGAGGAGGCCTTGAGGATAATCAGGGGCTGGAACACCTCCTGTATGAACACAGGCTGAGAAAGTTCAGACTGTTCAGCTTGGAGAAGAGAAGGCTGCATGGAGACCTCAGAGCAGCCTTCCAGTATCTGAAGGGGGCCTATAGGGATGCTGGGGAGGGACTCTTCATTAGGCACTGTAGTGACAGGACAAGGGGTAATGGGTTCAAACTTAAATAGGAGAGATTTAGATTGGATATAAGAAAGAAATTCTTTACTGTGAGGGTGGTGAGGCACTGGAATGGGTTGCCTAAGGAAGTTGTGAGTGCTCCATCCCTGGCAGTGTTTAAGGCCAGGTTGGACAAAGCCTTAGGTGGCATGGTTTGGTATGGAGTGTCCCTGCTTATAGTATGATGATCTTAAGGTCCTTTCCAACCCTATCTATTCTATGATTCTATGAAAACTATCTCCCACTTCTTTCAAAAAACAGAAGTTCTACACTAAAAAAATCCGTGCACAGAAAAGAAAGTGAACCTAGATAAGTTAAGCAGGCCTGTGAGGCTGATTACTCTTAAAGAGGTCTATCTCCCTTATAAGCTATGGTGAAGTCAATCAATGATGAATTCTGGCACTATCACTGATTCAAGCTATGTGAGCACCATGAATCTCAGATGATTACTTTTCTAAATCATTCTTCTTGATAGAGCAAAGTACCACCTTCATGCACACACTGAATAGGAGAGAAAACTAAAACCCATGTACAATCAGGAAAACAAAAATCATTAGAATCCCACTTTCCACACACACAGGGAATGAAAAGTGACTCAAACTGTAAGTATGTAAGAGTTTAACTTCCTTCAATGCAACACACTGAGAGACCTGAGCAGCAGGATCCTGAACACAAATCTTCCTGTTAAGCTCACCAGACAGAAAGGAGGAAGTACCTCTGAGAAGCACACAAGAAGCATTACCAAGGATACAAAAATTGGCATCCAACAAGAAGACCAAGTTATGCTTTTTTACTGAAGTGCCTCTAATAGGAAGCTGAACTTCTAAGAGTCCATTACAGAAATAGGACTAGTCCTAATTCTGCAGCAAAATCCACAGTAATGACAGGATTTCAAAGTTACAGAACTCCACTAAAATAGTTTCCACTTCTAATTCACCACAGCAGGATGCAAAGTAACAAGCAATTAGAAAAAGGAAGAAATGCCATACTTGTATGTGCATGGACTAAGCACACACAAATGTCCTTCAAAACAGTAACCATAGAATATACCTGGCACCTTTCCTCCTGCAAAAAAAAAAAAAAAAAAAAACAAAAAAAAAAAAAAAAATACAAACCCCAACA
>NDXB01009639.1:25697-43907 GCA_002631895.1 Agapornis roseicollis
CCTTTCCCCCAAAAAAAAAAAAAAAAGCTCCAAACAGAAATGAATATTTCCTACCTGATGAATTTCTTGCCATCCATTTTCATCTTTGCAACTGACAGTAGCATGTTCATGAAGTAGCAGCTCACAGCAATAAGGATCCCCTCCCACAATAGCAGTGTGGTACAGTGGTGTCAGGCCACAGCTGTCTTTGTAGTTAGGAGATGCTCCAAGCTCTAGAAGGGTCTGAAAGTAATCACAAACTGTGAAAAAATAGATTCTGGACAGACTTCTAACTATAAAGGGAGTTTAGCTGAGAAAGTATTCATAAGGGTGATACTTGCCATAATATATATTTTTTGCTCACTTATTTATAAGCTGATACAATTTAGGATGCAGAACAGAAAAGAAAGAAATGACCTCAGAAGAACTAGTATCTGAAGGAATCTCTGGGGATAACAAAGAAAAGATGAGTGGCAATGTCCAATTTCCATCATCTCATTAAGTTCAGAAATCTCAGTTGTGAAAATGCCACATCACCTCTGCACACATTCACCTCTTCAGTTACAGAATGCCTTATCAAAAATGTCATACAATCTGAATGTCTGTCAGAAGGAAATAAACAAAAGCCGTAAACATAAGACTTAATCTAAACTATCAAGGTGATTTAAAAATACTTAACAGAAAAGACTGTTAAAATACAATATATAATCCATGTCACAGAATCGTAGAATAGTTAGGGTTGAAAAGGACCTTAAGATCATCCAGTTCCAACCCCCTGCCATAGGCAGGGACACCCCACACTAAACCATGCCACCCAAGGCTCTGTCCAACCTGGCCCTGAACACTGCCAGGGATGGAGCATTCACAACCTCCCTGAGCAACCCATTCCAGTGCCTCACCATCCTAATGGTAAAGAATTTCTTCCTTATATCCAATCTAAACCTCCCTGGTTTAAGTTTGAACCCGTTACCCCTTGTCCTGTCACTACAGTCCCTAATGAAGAGTCCCTATGTCACTGGTGCTTGCTTTCAGAGAGATAAGCAATAATAAAGCCATTCTATTTCCTCAGACAGATCTTCTCCATTGTGTTAATAAGGTTAAATTCTACCACTTTCAATTCCTATCCCAAAAAAAAAAAAAAATCAGAAATGAAAAGGCCCTTTTTGCTGAAAGCAATTCTTAAGATTTGAAAGCCACAAGGAAGCACTAGAACAAGCACATATTAAAGGAACCACTGAGGACAACACATTAACTGAAAACATTCTCCTTTACATATTTGTTTCCTATAAAATAATTTATCATTTACTACTGAAAGCACTTACCTTGAGGGCTACTTGGTTCTTGGCTCTGGCTGCTTTGTGCAGAGCTGTCATTCCATCTCTGGCTCTGAAGTCTAAATGTGCTCCTCCATTTTTCAGAGCTTTTATCACTTCTACAGTATTGTCAAGCTGAACTGCCAAAGTTAGGGGTGTTTCTAAGGAACAGAATATATATACTTGAAGAAAGATAATCAAATTGATCAAATAAAGAATATTTGTTTGAAAAATGTTCAGTTAAAAATGCTGCTCAAAGAAAACCATAAACTATGTTTTCTCCGTACAAAACCGTACAGCTTTCATTAGCAAAGAGTTATGAAGGCAACAGAAAGCACATATAAGATTCAGCCCATTAATCAACTTGGATTGAGCAAACCCAAGGTACTGCTTCATGGTGCTTGTTTTATTGTCCTAACCTCCACTTTCTAGGTCATGATAGTTCGGGTCCAGTCCTCGGTCCAGCATCTTAGTGATTTTTTCAACTGAGAGGTGGTGGACATGATCCATAAACTTTCTCAAATTAGCCTGAAAAAGACAGTGACAAATTAATCTGTCTCTAATTTTAAAGAGAAATTTTTGACTAAAAGTGAAATATTGTGTCAATTTATGCCAGTATCTATTGCCATTGAACACAAGTTAACTGACATCCCTGAACACCATGACTTTTATACCGAGAGCATAAACCCTGAGGTTTCTAATCAGAATAACAGAGTGGTTTGTGCTGGAAAGGACCTTAAAACTCATCCAGCTCCAACCCCTGCCACAGGCAGGAACACCTTCTTCTAGAGCAGCTTGCTCCAAGCCCCTGTGTCCAACCTGGCCTTGAACACTGCCAGGGATGGGGCAGACACAGCTTCTCTGGGCACCCTGTGCCAGCGCCTCAGCACCCTCACAGGGAAGAGCTTCTGCCTAAGAGCTCATCTCGGTCTCCCCTCTGGCCGGTTAAAGCCATTCATTCCCCTTGACCTGTCCCTACAGGCCCTTGTAGAAGGTCACACTCTAGATTTCTTTTAGCCCCCCTTTATGTATTTATTTATTTAAGCATAATGTTCAAAACTCAAATGCAGTAACAAAATTCCAGGGTTTTACAGTTTTAAGATAAAAAAAAGAGCAAGAGATTCATTCAATAAGAATTTAGCATAGTGTATGGTCATCATCATTATAACTCTGACCTGCAAATGAGTCTAGAGACATAGATGGGCATTGTTACAGCACTGAAAGCATGCTGGACCTACAATGTAAGGTTCATTTAAAATTACTAGTATACACATGGAAGAGTCAAATATGGGAATTCTCCTGAGATGAATTCTCAGATCACAATTCACACATCCCTGTTGGTGCTGGCAGCACTTACTGCTGTTTGCTGGTCAGCAATAGACCCAGGTCAGAATGAATTCCTACTATTTCCAGTTCCTCAGACATGTTACTTTGCTAAGGAGGCAACTGCTAACTTCCTCAGTCAACTGGGCTTACCTTGGTGTGAAGCTTGGCCACCTGCTTTTCATCAAGATTGAACTGTTTGTACACTCTTTTCTTGTATCGAAACTGAGGGAGAAAAAAAGAATCCATTTAAAATCTCTTATTTTGCTCAAAAGCTCATAATGTGATTTTCTGACCTTACCAGGAAGTATCATAGAATCATAGAACGGTTTGGGTTGGAAAAGATCTTAAAATCATCCAGATCCAACCACCCTGCCATAGGCAGGGACACCTCACCCCAGACCATGTCACCCAAGGCTCTGTCCAGCCTGGCCTTCAACACTGCCAGGGATGCAGCATTTACCACTTGCTTGGACAAGCTGTTCCAGTGCCTCACCACCCTCACAATAAAAAGCTTCTTCTTCATTGCTAACTTAATTGTCCCCTGTTTTAGTTTGAACCCATCACCCCTTGTCTTATCACTACAGTCCCTGATAAAGAGAAGTATTATTCACAGTGATGTAGACCTAGGCAAGATTTCAAATAAGACTTAGTATTTCCTTTTGAATATTCAACACAAATCAGCACTCTGCTTAACACACTGGCATCGTGGTTAGTTTGTGTAAGCAAAATTCATAAATACACTGAAATCAATGGAGGTGGATGGAAAATGAAATCTGCCTCTGAAATCTATAGAAAAAAGCAAGAATTACAGTGAAAAGAGCTTTTCCCTAAGGATTTCTGTGCATTTTCATTTCTAGCCTGAGGCAGGAACAAGAACTGGGAAGACATGTTGAATTTAAAAAAAAATGTATTTCAAAATATCAGCTTAGCATTTCTGAAATGGGAAAAAAAAGTGATTCCTGAAAAAGACCCCTTAATCCACATAGGCAGAACTCACACATGGGAATAGTTCTGACTTTTATCAGAGCTGGTTACTGAGGTTCAAATCATTGCCTCTTTTTGTGGCTGAAATTCACTCATGTGTTACCCTGAGCAGTTTGCTACCCTGCAGCCACAGTATGGCATCTATGGCACAAATAATGGGGTTTATATAATTACATATAATTTATTTTTACCTAATTATATTATACAAGTCTATTGGACAATGAGACTGTGTTGAATGAGGCTCTAACACCAGCTTTTCCCAAGATCACTTTTAAGCCCTGAATTGTCCAATCCTTTAGCTAAAGGGAGATGAACTTAGCAGTTAACACTTACAAAACAACATGACAGAAGAGAAATGAAGTGGCTATTTAATTTGCTTATGGCTATAATTTGGGCATCTCTGCACATATTATAATAATGATGATAGTTCTGGTGTCCTCAACATAAAAATGACATGGAACTGCTCAAACAAGTCCAGAGGAGGGTCACGAGGATGATCAGGGGACTGGAGCATCTCCCATGTGAAGACAGGCTGAGAAAGTTCAGACTGTTCAGCCTGGAGAAGAGGAGGCTGCGTGGAGACCTCAGAGCAGCCTTCCTGTATCTGAAGGGGGCTATAGGGATGCTGGGGAGGGACTCTTCATTAGGCACTGTAGTGACAGGACAAGGGGTAACGGGTTCAAACTTAAACAGGGGAGGTTTAGATTGGATATAAGGAAGAAATTCTTTACTGTGAGGGTGGTGAGGCACTGGAATGGGTTGCCTAAGGAAGTTGTGAGTGCTCCATCCCTGGCAGTGTTCAAGGCCAGGTTGGACAAAGCCTTGGGTAGCACGGTTTAGTGTGAGGTATCCCTGCCCATGGCAGGGGAATGTGGAACTGGATGATCTTAAGGTCCTTTCCAGCCCTAACTATTCTATGATTCTATGATAATAATGATGATCAGAGATAATATGACTCTCTGAAGTAAACTGACAGGCAAGCTGGACTTTAAGCATTATCTAACTGGTCCTTTTTCCTTGGATTTGTGTGATAGTGGAGTACATTTATGAACTGCAGATTATTAGTGGTTTATGTGCGACCACATAAAGAAGACCAAAATTAAGGAAATACTAGTTTCATGCCCCAGTTTCCTGCTATATTGTGTTTCAGAGTGAGCTGGCTCTGCTCCATGTTCAACCAGTGCCATAACAGCTCTGCCCAGTTCATCCTCCCAGTGCACAGCCTCCGCATGAGCAACAGACAGGGGAAATTCCAGTATCTGCATGTGACTGCTTCACACATACACATTCTCTCTTCCTTTACTGCTTTCCCAGAAGACAAAGGAAATCTGTGCACTGTGAAGGAGGGCACAACAGAGAGAATGAGTCGAGTGCAGAAAGGCTTCACTGAGACAGAAAGCAAAGGCTGGTTAGTTCCCAGCTGCTATCCTACTATTGCAAACCTCAGAGACTCAAAAGCTTAATCCAAAACTTTACATTTCTTTATTCAATCACAGAATAAGACACATCTCCCAAAGCTGCTGATTATTTGCAACCTTAGAGAGATAACACACAGAACAGCTCCACTAAGCAAGTGAACTCCAGCACATCAGTGAGCAAGGGTTCAAGTTCAGACATGCTGATCACTACTTCCCAAAAGCAATTCGGGTGCATGCAGAAATCCCAAACACAGCTCAGAACACAACAGTTTCAAATAGATCTAAAAATACCTCAAGTGAAGGAACTCCTTTATTCACTGGCTGTGGATATTCCCTAAGAAGGCGTTCCTCATCTAAAAACTTCCCATCTCTACCATTGCTTGCAGGCTGGAACAGTCCATAATTCAGGACATCCTTCAAACTCTGATTTAAAGTGCACAGAATTCGTTGCTTTGCAACCCACACTGAAGCTTCTGGGTTAAATCTAATGCACTTCTGCAAAGAGAAATTATTAAACAAATCTAATTAATGAAAAACATTTAAATAGCATCTTAAGTTCTAAAATTTACAAATATCATACAAACACACACAATAAAACTACCAAATCTATGACAAAAACATACATCAAGAGTTGTATTTCAGCACACATTCCTTTAGAACTAATGCACAAGTGCTGTGGAAACACAACCATCAGAGCCCACATCCTTTCTTCAGAGAACGGACATCTTCACAGCAAGCCTGCTTGAAAAGCCAAGTGAAAGGGATGCTGCAAGATATTTAACCATCCACTTTATTCTGGGCCCTTCTGAAAATCAGTCTGATCCACAACTGCACAGAATAACAGTATTCAGGCAGGAATTCCAATTAATTTGATACTACATTTATCTTAGGGTAAGTTTATGGGAGGAACTGTATGACATGAAGCAACAGAAGACTTAAAAACCTTGAAAATCCTTCCCAGTTCTCTGCTTCACACCAGGCTGGAATTTAGGAAATTCAGAAATTTAGGGATTTTGCTACTGTAGCTTAGGTTGCAGGCACTGGTTACAAGCGACCAGCAGACAGCAACGCCTAGAAACCAATTTGTTGCCTCTGATGTGACTTAGGAATGCTTGGTGCTGCCAACTCACCCCATATTGGGCCATGAGAAGTGTCTGCATCAGCTGCCATGGCAGAGCTGCAGCACAGGAGTCCCTTCTTTGCCCACTCACAAGTACAATCCTGTATCCCTGACCCCTCACACTTTAACACAGGATGCAGGGATTGCACATCAGCCAGAGAAAAATGTTCTTCAGAATAGATTTCACTGGAAAACAAATCTTTCTACAGTGTTTATGCACAATGCATCAATAATATGCAACAGATACCTTCAGAAATACTTCGCTTTCCAGAGGTCTGACATTGGCACATATGAAACATACAGATATTTTGCACTGAGAGATATGAGACCTGTTCTACCTTTTTGGTGCATCCCAAGATCAGATTAAATGTGATAGTGCCCCAAAGGCCAGCCACATACATTTCTTCTAACAAGAACCATTGAAGAAGCCCTGAGTTGCTCAAAAACCTGTCAGAAACACACCAGACCACTTGAAATCCAAGTCCAGAAGTGAGATAGCGCCATCAACACTGGGTACTGAAATGTTAAACTTTTGGTTTTGGTATTTAAGCTCTTTGGCTCATGAGAGAGATGGACAATTACAACCTTGCATCCCTTCACACTGGTGAGATTTAGTCACTATACACAACAGAAGGACTGTCAGGTTGGACCAAATGATCCTTGAGGTCCCTTGAAATCTGGGATTCTATAATTCCATGATTGCATGCCTAGAAGCAAGGGCAAAAATAGCTCACCTGCTCCAGCTAAAGAGTAGGTATTAATACAATGGGTATAATGCTCATGATACAGAATCGCTGAGGAATAACACTTACCTATTCAAAACCTACCAACCAACACATCTTTTTTACCAGACACACTAAGTTGCCAATCACACAGAACTGCACTGCAAGAGAGGAACCACAGCTGCTTCCAAAATGTGATTGTCAGAATAGCAAAATACAAGTTATTTCCTTCAACAGAAGAGGTTGATATTAAAGATGTGACAATCAAAAAGTGAGAAACGCAAATGAGTTTGGTATCATGAAAAAAATAATGGAGCAAGTTGCTTGTTTTGATTTGTGCATGCTGTTGGAGCAAGCCCAAAGGAGGCCACAAGGATGATCAGGGGACTGGAGCATCTCCCACGTGAAGACAGGCTGAAAAAGCTGGATCTGTGCAGCATAGAGAAGAGAAGGCTGCATGGAGACCTCAGAGCAGCTTCCAGGGTCTGAAGGGGGCCTACAAGGATACTACAAAGGGACACTTCATCAGGGACTGCAGTGACAGGACAAGAGATGGTGGGTTCATACTAAAACTGGGGAAGTTCAGGTTAGATATAAGGAAGAAGTTCTTTACTGCGAGGGTGCTGAGGCACTGGCACAGGTTGCCAAAAGAAGTCATAAATGCTCCATCCCTGGCATTGTTCAAGGCCAAGTTGGACAGAGCCTTGGGCTACATGGGCTAGTGTGAGGTGTCCCCATCTATGGCAGGGGGCTGGAACTGGATGAGCTTAAGATCCTTTCCAACCCTAACTATTCTAAGATTACATAGTAGCACATCCTACTTATGATACTTGGTGCTTATTACATACATGCAATTAAATAAAGGTGATTTACACCAACCACAGCAGAGGAGCAAACTTTTATTCCTACTGGGTTTAGTGAGGTGTTTAATGCTTCCCCATGGGTTGAGTATCTAAAGTCCTAAACTACTCCTTTCAAGCAAATATCTGCTTAATCATACTTTCTATAAAACAATCAAGAATAAAAACATAACATTATATTGCTATTTCACACTTCTCTGATTAAACAGACTAACTTTAAATAGCTCTTTTGTTAAATCAATTACAATTATACAGTAAATGGGGTGTGTGTTGGATTTGGCTTGTAGCTATATCACAGCTCATGAGCTATGATCATCTCCAAAATTTACTATTCTACATTTAAGCTATTGGTTTCCCTGCCTGCAAACCTGAACTCAGCTTTCACTTATCTGTACAAGAGCCTGTGGGCTGATAAATTAAATCAGAAATGGATCATCTGCTCCAGAACTATTTAAAATGATTGAGTTACTTTTCATTGTGAGTTTATTAAGAGGGGAAAAAAAAGTACAGAAAGTAAAGCAATAAAAATGATCAAATGAAACACAAAACTAAAAATACTTTTTGATTAATTTCATTTCCTGCACAAAATTAGATTTAAAAATGAGAATTGTTTCAATAGTGTCAATAAATAACTTAGCACTGGTCTAAGAAACAGAGTAATGAAATAAGAGGGCTTCAGGAGGCCAGTGCCTGCCTGTTTTTAACAGCAGAGTAAACCTACCAAGTCAAGTTAACCTTTCCGTTTTACTGGATCTATTCATTAAGCACTGGACACTGTCCAAGACATAGCAAGCTGGTAGGATCATCAATAACATCCTAACCACGGCCAATCAGCACTTGTCTTGACAGAGGACTACACCATGGGCAAAATCCTTTAAAGATGTACAACGGTGGATTTTAATATTTCAATCACTACTGAAATGGAAGCCTCAAGCCGATGACTGCTTCAGCCAAGATCAAATACAAACATGTTTGGGTCACAGCAGCCTCAGTCCTGCTCTGCCCTCTGCAGGGTTTTTGGCCAGCTCAGGTCCCACACCACTTCCTCTTCACAGAGGTTAATCTCATCCCATATCAACTAATGGAGTGATACTGGCATTTCAGCAGCAATCCTTATCTAAAAGATTTCAAGTACAAGAGTTTAAGAGAGAAAGCTCCCAGCTCTGACACCCATTCCCCTGAATTTCTGCAGCACTGTGTAGACTGGGCTTTAAAAGAAGAGCTCTACAACCACACCTGAGGCCACGCTGTCAAAACAACTTTTCCCTGTCAGCCTGCAGACAGCCCATCTCTATCACTCTATAAATGAACTTAATTAAAAAGAAAGGAATAATTTCATCTGAGATAGATCTTCAGTGGCAGCACAGTATGATGTAGATCTTAAATGTCAGCACAGAGTGATGTATGTAGCACACATTCATTAAATGAATGTGTTTTATAATCATCTTTGAAATGGAAAAGGCTGATGCCTTCAGACTACCATCAACTGAAAACCCCAAGAACAGCATTCAAGGAAGCTCAGGACAGTTTAGGAAATTAATCAAACACTTGTGGTTCTAAATAGAACCAGTAACTCCCAAGACGTTCTCCGTGATGAGACTGTTACTCCTACTATAGCACTTGCAGAAGACAATGATTCTTTCGCTTAGAGTTACAATGGCAAAGTTCTGCAGCCTCATGCTCCTAACATTCCAGATGCTGAACTTTACAAATTCAACCATAAAAGAAATCCAATTACTCAATTAATGAGACATTTTTTAACAAATGAAGTGTCTGTTCAATTATTTCTGTAAGATAAGAGAGATTGTCTTTTGCTGAAATATCCATATTTTCATCCAACAGACTTAGGGATTTGAGAAAGAGCTATTGGTCTGCCAGAAACAGTTCATTTTATTCTCTCTGATACATTCCCAGTTTAAGTGGTGAGGAAGAGGGAGAGAATAAAACAGTGATTTCATGTCATTGTAAAATCCAATCACAAGCTTTGATCCGATTTCTCTGGGTTGAAGTCATAACAGCAAAGGAGAAAGGAAAAAGTGATTTGCACTTCTCTTTCCTCATCTTCAAGCTCCAAAAGACACCAGCTACTTAAGGATGACAGAAAAAGGCAACAAACATCATAGAGAATTTGATGACCTCCTGCTAGACCCCAGTCTAGCGTCACACCACAAAACTACCTCATGAAAAGAGAAATTAGAGCAAACAGTGGGATTATGTAGATATGAGGCTTTCATAGAGATAACGTGATTTGGGGGTTCAATCTTCATCTGCTGATGAGATCTTAATTTTCTAATTCTCTTTCTTCTACCCAAATGCTTCTAACTGCAGAAGAGACAGGTATTTTGCTTTATGATCACAGCTTTGATCAAGTTAACATACTACATACACTCTCTTGGGTGCGATGGTGTCTTCAGTTTAGGCTATCAGTCAGATATACCACCAGGGTACAAAATGTAGACATTAAAAGAAAACATGACATAAATTTTGCCTGTAATATATCAAAATTGTAAGAGAACAGAACAGATCTACTGCAGACTGAAGCCAGCAAAGCTTCACCTTCATTTTATTTGTAAGGCAATATGATTTACCGTTTGCTGCAGATCAGGTATTATAATTCGAATCACTAACGTGTTGCTCTGACTGTCTTCCATTCTGCTGCTTGGCTTCTCCGCAGTTGCTCTAATTGTGTCATAAATGGTTTCTTCTTTGGAGCTGTCAGATTCAGATTCAACAGAATAGTCAGAAAAGCTTTGTGCCATTTCATCTTCACTTGATGTTGGGCTACGAGGCATGGTTAAGTTCTTCAGCCTGCCAATACAAAGAAGAAAGAGAAAAAGGTAAGCTAAAGTCTTAAACATTAGTCAGTTACAAGTTTAGTTTTCTTGGAAGTAACATGCATTTAATAACAAAGTTTTACATTTTATCCTTTTATTTCCTTCTGTAGTTTATGTGGGTATCACAGGATAATGGAAATGCATCTGCCTACGAAGTTACTACAAAAGACAAAGGAGGACAGGAAAAGGAAGAAAGAGTAATAGAAGGGAAGATGACCTTTCATCCCAGGTCCATCCAATCTCCCAAAGGACATGGAAAACACCAACAGGTTCTCTGCTAAATAGAACTGTAGCAAACTGTGCCTAAAACTAGATCTGGCTTTCAGGCTTACCCCTCCTAGTGCAAAAACACATTTCAGGAGATCAATATAGGTGCTAATCATCATCCTGTACACCAAGAAACTGCACAAGTAAGGCTTCAATGAAAGACAGTACATTCAAATAGCAGAATCAAGCAAAAAAATTAATCCTACAGGGAACCATTAAGGTGCAGATGCTGCTTTATGGTTTGTGGCTTATACAACATCCTTCAATATCAACACTACCATTATATGTCTATTATACACACACAGATTTCAGAAACATTTTTAATCTGTGGCATATATCAGGCTAAAATGAAAGTAATGTTTGTAGGGACAGCTGCATTCAAAGGTCTCACAGTAAGAACAGCAGAATATTTTCCAATCTGGGTTTTTCAAACTACAGCAGCAAAAACTTTTTATTTTGTCCCACAAACTAAAGGTTTCTCCAGAAAATGAAAATTATTATTCTATGGGAAAATGGATGAAAAATTATACTGCAAAAATTTAAAAGACCGTCATAAACTTTGCAGTACCCACATTAACAAAAGACATTAAAGCAGAAGTAAAGCACAGACGGGTGAACTGAATTTACCATGTCACATGTGTATGAGGTGCCTGTACTGAGGAACTCAGATACATGTTTTCTAGAATGGTTTCGGAGTCAGATCCCCCAAAGTAAATACAAACAACAGTGGGGACTAAGAACTTTTTTTACCACCATGTTTAATAATGTAGTTTGAGCCAACTAAATATCACAAGCAGACTGCTCATTCCTCTTTGCTGGTCATTTATAGCACAGGCATGAAATGCTACTGCTCTCAGTCAGCAGTTTAAGGTAACCATAGGTTGGAGCCAGTGTTCACACCAGAAGATGGCCAGTGGTGAGGCAGACCTAAAGCTTGAGTTCAAGGCCAAGCATTTCCAAAGCACATCACATACCCACACCACCAAGTCTTACCATGACGATTTCTGATGAAGGCCAATTGCAGTGTTATCACCCTCGGCTATAATTACTAATGAAGACAAATGCAATGCATTCAAACATCTGAAAGCATTCCAGTTCACAGCAGCTTAATGTGCAGCCCTATTTACAACAGAAAACTCTTGAGGGAGCATTTCATTCTCTTGCTCTTCACTGAACTGTAAATTAATGCCACTCTCCAAAGCACCTTAAGTCAATAGAAAGCATAAACACCTTATTTACCTTATTTATCTACCAATGCTAAATCACATGAAGCCAAACTATAGTAGGTTAATACACAGTATTTAAGAGCATGAGAGGTATTTAATAGTATTTAAGAGCAGTGAGAGGAAAAAGACATTAAGACTATCACATGGTCTGTCCCTCCCTAAAGCGATCTGAGTGCACAACAGATTCCAGGGCAATGGATTCAACAGAGCAGTAAACTGCAGTTAGACAACACAAAGAGTTGAACTAGGAGAAAAAACCTTCCCAATATGTTGGCAAGTAGTTTTTCATGCAAAAACTACCCAGACGTCACAGAGTCATAGACTCATAGAATAGTTAGAGTTGGAAGTCTCCTCATTTTCTGGAATACAGACTTAAAAGAAATAATTCATAAGTAACCATAGGAAGGACAATGACAGACTGCATCTAGAGTGGCAAAATTAATAGAGCATGTGTCCCACCAGTGCTCATAGAATCACAGAATGATTTGGGTTGGAAGAGACCTGAAAGTGCATCCAGTTCCAAGTCCCTGCCACGGAGGGCAGAGTTCAGGCATGTCTCCCTAAACCTACAGGCACCTTAGGGTAATTTCATTGTTTGGCTCTGAAGTTGCATGGAAATGGAAGATACCATCTGCTAACTGCCACAGCTCTCACAGTGACGTTGTTATCTCTCAGGAACTGTTTCAGTTTTGTCTCTGTGATATTCCAAAGACTGGAATATCAACAACCAAAACAATTACCTCAGAAGAGGTCAGGTAGGTTGCCTGGCTTACCTAGGCTTGTGTCATGGTTTAAGCCCAGCCAGCAACCAAAAACCACGCTCCCCCTTTTCTCCCCCCACTCCTGGAGGGATGGGGAGGAGAATTGAAAGAATGTAACTCCTGTGGGTTGAGATAAGAACAGTTTAGTAACTAAGGTATAACACAAATCACTACTGCTACCACCAATAATAATAATGATAAAGGAAATAACAAGGGAAGACAATACAACCACTCACCACCCACCGAACAATACCCAGCCTGATCCGAGCAGTGACCTAGCCCTTCCAGGTAACTGACGTTCTGTGGTATGGAATACTTCTTTGGCTAGTTTGGGTCAGGTGCCCTGTCTCTGCTTCCTCCCAGCTTCCCCTTTTCCTGGCAGAGCATGAGACTCACAAAGTCTTTGGTCAGACTAAACATAACTGAGCAACAACTAAAAACATTGGTGTTATCAGTGCTGTTCCCAGGCTGAAAGTCAAAACAGAGCACTGCACCAGCTACTAATAAGGAGAAAAATGACTGCTACTGCTGAACCCAGGACAGCTTGTATAGCCAAAGAATATACAGCACCCCAGGTTCCTAACTCCCAGCTGGCAATTTATTGGTTCAAAAGGATGCTACATAGCTAAAATACAGATGAATGTTTGCTGAAAGGATTGTCTGGGACATCTTGTTTCTTAAAAACATAACAGATAGGCTTCCCACAGTTAAGCTGTGTTTTATAACAATGTGCTGCTTCAGTGGCTGCTCTTGCTATAGAGAAGTGCTGACTGAAGAGAAGTCCATCTATCAATGAATAAAAACAGTTTTCCAGTGAACTGACAGTAGAAACAGCCATCACAACACTTTTTGTTCCACCTCACATTCTCTGCCCATATTTTCAACTCTCACACCTTCGGCTCTACTGGGCAATCTTCCTCCCTGAACCCTGCACATCCCTAACCCCAGCTGAACAGAGTCAGCATGAGCTCTGGCTAGTTAAACACCACTTCTGACACAGGAAGGCCATAAAACAGCTGGGAAGATGAAAAAAGGAAAGGATGAATTTATGCTTACTCTTATTATGGTACTTTTCCCTTAGCACCTTGCCCTTTACCCCTGCAGGAGAACTGGGATGTTTGCTCTGCCTCTACGACTATTACCAGGTTATGTTTCTCAGGCCTACAGATGACATAAGTTGAGCTCAGACTGCTGCCTTCCTTCACACATGCTATTTTTAGCTGTTTCTGGGATGGTTTTTTCTCTATCCAGACAGCAATTTTCATTAAATCTGCAGGAATTTCTTATCAACCATTAAGGAGAGTTTAAAACAGCCTATGAATAAATTAAAAGAAACCATGGGCAAGTAGCGTGACCATCTAACTGCCTTTTTCTTTAAAACAGAAAGACACAAAAAGCCTAAGAACACATGACAAAAGACCGGAATTACAACAGTGCACAGGTGATGAAAAGGCAAGAAATTCAGCTTCCAGAGCTCGCTCTCTCTCTCTCTCTCTCTCTCTCTATGGGAATGGCAAGCTTCAGCGAGTGCAAACAGACACAGACAGGGAAAAAAGCAACAGCAACATGAGACTGATAGTGTTTTTTGAGACTTATGATTGTTAAACATCATCTGAAAAGAATTTATTAAATATAGATGTTTAAATTTTCAGCTATCTTAAATATTATAAACTTGAGACTTACTAAAGAGCCTATATGGATGCCAGGGAGGGACTCTTCATCAGGGACTAGCAATGGGACAAGGGGTGATGGGTTTAAACTGAAACAGGGGAAGTTCAGGTTAGATATAAGGAAGAAGTTCGTTACTGTGAGGGCCGTGAAGCGCTGGAACAAGTTGCCCAAAGAAGTGTTAAATGCTCCACCCTTGGCAGTGTTCAAGGCCTGGTTTGGACAGAGCTTTGGGCAACATGGTTTAGTGTGAGGTGTCCCTGCCCATGGCAGGGGGTTGGAAGGTTGGAACTAGATGAGCTTAAGATCCTTTCCAACTCAAACCATTCTATAATTTTATTAATATCACCAATACTGAAACGCACAGGCTGAGGAATCTTCGATAAACATAGATGTATTATCAGATACACAATCCACTTGCCCATAACAAAAATCATACTTTAAAATTTTCAGTTTTGGCTATGTGCAATTTTGTTGACCATGCGAAGTAACAAACCTTCCTATCTTGCTTCATATTGGCAAATATGGGACACAATGATATACATACATACACAAAACCCTATTTTAGAAGATCTGTCCCATACAAAGTCCCATCCCTATTATATCCCCCAGCAAACACAGCACATGCAGGTGTGTTTGTCCAGTTTGCCTGGAGCAACCCCAACAGTTAATATATACCAGCCAACTACCACAAGCAAACAGCTCCAAGCACAGAGATCCCACTTTTCTCCAGGGCTTCTCTGGCAGAAGCAGAACAGTGCTGCAGCTGAGGCCAAGCCTCCCCTGGGTTCTGCAATAGGGAAAAAAAAATACCTTCTAACACCTTCTTTAGGCAGAAGTTCTTCCCTGTGAGGGTGCTGAGGCACAGGGTGCCCAGAGAAGCTGTGGCTGCCCCATCCCTGGCAGTGTTCAAGGCCAGGTTGGATGGGACTTGGAGCAACCTGCTCTAGTGGAAGGTGTCCCTGTCCATGGCAGGGGCTTGGAACTGGCTACACTTTAAGGTCCCTTCCAACTCAACCCATTCTATGGTTCCACAGGGCAAGACAGAAGGAAATGCAGACTTAACACCAGGACTAACTTCTGGTAGGAAAATCACAACAATAGACATTAAAGGGTGCAATCCTTCCTTCCTGACCTGTGAGAATCTGGATATGTTACCATGTGAATGTAACCTAGGGTCTCACAGAAGTGGACATTTCAGACTACTTCAGACTAATCACAATAGCTATTAGTTCTCCTCTCTCTAAAACACAACTGAGGCACACACATTGAATGTCCTGTCCAAGGTCTGGGAGCAAGGTTTGAAATTCAAGAGTCACTGGCTCCTTGTCATGGTAAGAACAACCTATTTCTATATAAACATTCATTTGCACAAGAATAGTCCTGTTGACTGCAGGGAGAAGTCCTCCAGACTGCTATTGTCAGGTGAGTTCAACATGTACCTGTGGGAATCTCTTGGATACAGAGTCAGCATTGTTACAGGTTGAGTAATGCCATTAACCAGGCTGTGAGAAAAGTCTGGTGATAGAATAACAGCAACTGCTACAAAGAGGTATTTAATCATTAGCTCTGAAGAAAAACTATTTAGGAAATGGATTTCCATCAATGTAAAACATGTCAGAGCTCCTAACACTTGGATTCTGTGGCTTTAATTGGGATTATATGTATCAGTTCAAGGACCAGCTCACCAACTTACTAAATTAAATTGCTGGAGAAGATCAAGCATTACCTTTTCTCACTATAGCAATATTAAAACCAAAACTCATTACAGACAGAACTGAAGGGGGGGGTGTGTGGTATAATCCCAATGCTCTATGCATTTTGCACTTCCCCTCATCTCCTCAGAACAGGTCACAGAGAAGAAAATTTGAATTGAAGACCGACTCTAATGGACGATTTGCAATTTGATGGGTTCAATCTCCACTTTGCACTCTCATTTTAAAGCTATATAACTGGCATCACCTCCCAGAGAAGCAGTCCCACCCTCCCTTGTGCCCAAAACCACTCCACTCTTGCCCCCACACTGCTTTAATCTCTGCACTAACATGAACACTGAAGCAGAACAAAGCATCAACCCAGGTTAAACTCCAGCTTTTTTTCAGTCTGGGAGGTTAGTTTCAGCATCCATCACATCTCTGAACTGGATCACTATGCAAATGTTTGCATAAGCTGCAGGAAGAAGATGGCAGAGGGCCAGAAGCAAACAGCCAGGGCATGAAAAGGGCAGAACCACTTTTTCCACAGGCAGTATTAATGTTTGCCAGCATAAAGCAAATGTGAGTCACCACTGCCTAAGTGACAGGAAAGAAATCTACATAAATATGGCCATTTGATTAACTCTGATTAAAATCCCTTGATTATTAGTACTGAAATAGGGTGACACTGAACAGGACACTCTGCTTAACCCCAGATACAGAATTCCTCCAGGCAAATCCAAACCTGACTGAATACATCTATAGGAAAAAAACAGAGCATGCAGGAGTACTAACCAGCCCATAGCAAAATCTCAGGAGAAACAAGGTACCTGGAGCTACTCCGTTCTCCCAGGTCCACAAGGAGAAAGCTTTGGTGCTGATGGATGCACACAGTTCTGGGTATTCTGACCTAGTTCAAGATGTCCCTACAGGGGGGTTGGAACCAAATGACCTTTCAAGGTCCCTGCAAACCCAAACTATTTTATGAAGCTGTGCTGGTCAGACTCCAGTGTTCAACATTACCTTTATCCTCTTAAGGGAAAGAGTGGCCAGGCAGCAAAAAGTAGCACAGCTCCCTCAGTCAGTGCCCCTCACTTACAGGACACACAGATGAGGTGCCACCAGGCTCAGCACTTCCTGATCTCTGCAGATTTTCATGCTGCTGAAGCACCTCCCTGTTGCACTGTAAATGAGCCCATTTGCTACTGCAGACACCACCTTAGAAAGGCTAAGTCACAAGTAGCACTTTCTTGGAGCTCAGGGGCTCAAAAGGTCTCAAATGATCAGCAAGGTCCGCTTCATACCTACACAGTCTCAGGGCCAAGGTCCACCTCATGGCATGATTTTATTTAGAAGAAGAGCTGTAGTTTCAGAGACTGAAAACTAAAGGCTGTGAAGAGTTAACCTGTTACCTGCAGTTCCCTTCATCTGTCTCAGTAAAATGGGACAACTGATTCTAGAGTCTTCTGTAAAGGACTTCCACTCTGTGGAAGAAAATGCTAGAAAACCAAACCCCCTCCATGGTAATTACCTAAACAAATTTAATCAGACACTATTTTGCTGTTCGCAATCCCCATAATTATAGTTTTATTCCCTGTACACCATTCCTTCACTTAAATTCACTTTGGTTACACTGTCTGGTAATGCATTTTTGATCTCCCTGTTAAATAACTGAAACACCCAAATAAATATTTTAGAAGGTGTGTGCTGAGGCATAAGTATTAACATACCAGAATACCAAGCAAAATTCCTCCTTTTCTCTGAAGCTGTTGTTTCTCAGTGTGGCACATCCTCCCTCAAAACTTAAATATTGATTGAAATCAGTATTGAAAACCAATGGTTTTGTCCATTGGTTCTTACAAGCTCCATAACAAGATTCTTCTTACCACCCTGGTTAAGGGAAGATTTACGCAGTCCTTGATTTCTTTGCTGGGTGATCTGCACACTTGGCAAATTGTTCTGCAAAAGGGCTCAAATGTAACACTTTTTTCCTTTTTTTTTTTTTTTTTTTTTGGGGGGAAAAAAAAAAAAATGATGT
>NDXB01009639.1:44008-67553 GCA_002631895.1 Agapornis roseicollis
TTTTTTTTTTTTTTTTTTTTTTTGAGGGGAAAAAAAGAAAACTGAGTGAAGCCATTGTTGAACCTGCTCCTGACTTCTGAGGCAGGTTGTTATCCCTTGTTCATGTGTATTTGCACAGCACAGACTCTCCAAGAAGAGACTAAGCCCCATTAACTTCTAGTATTTAGAGTCTTAAATACCATCATATGATTAAAGTGGGCCTTAAGATCACACTGTAAGGATGTATTGGGTTTAATTCATTGTTTTTAAACAGATGTACTTCACCATTAGCATGCCTGTGCCTATACAAGACCTACACATGCAAACTATTGCAAATACAGGATAGTTTTCCCAACGTTTCTCCAGTTTCCTTTGTCCTCTGTTCTACTTCGTATTTATTCTCATTGTAAACTAGTCAGCTTCAGAACGGCTGAAGTTCAATCAGGCAGATGCAAAGAGATTTTAGGTAAAGGATAAGTACGAAGAATACAGGAGACAAGTACCTTATTATACTGAACATGCAAGGCTTGAATTCAGAGAGAGAAACAGATGCAGAACAAACTTAAACCTATCTGAAGTAGAAGCTGAACATAAGAAAACAGAAAAACATTTAAAGCAGGAATTTGATATGAGAGTATAGAAGATGCAAGAAGAAAAAGGAAGCAGGTATAAAGATTCAGCACAAAGAAGTATGGGCAGGTTGGTTAAAATGGTTAAAAGTCTTTAAACTAAAAAAACAAATCAAACATATTACTAGGGGAAACATAGGAAGTATTTATAAATGTTAGCAACAGTGAAGTTTACAGTAAAGGCCAACTCCCACTGGCAATATAATATCTTAAGGGCCTTCTTTCAAGCACCTGCACAGTTTCCAGTGCAATTCTGGATAACCTTTATTTAAAGGTCATTCTTCCAGACAAGGCATCAGGGCCAGCCCCACAAGCCCCATGGCAAGTTGCTTCTAGGCTCTGTTCACTTCTAAAGCTGTTTTTAGTAAGGCCTTGCAATCTCTACATTTATTAGAGCTGCCATTTTCCAAAAGATTGACTAACAAACAAGAGTACTCAGAAGTCATTCTTTAAATTGTTCTTGCAATGAATGCTACAGTTTACCAAGGAAAAAATCATAATGCACTTCAAAGTGCATTTAAATCATTAAGTGCATGAAATCGTGATTTAAGAGACTGAATCCCAAAGCACTTGCATACACTTCCTTGTAAAAAGAAACTGCAATTTGAAAAATTGTCTGTACAGGAGGTATTGATCCATAATTCCAAAACCCACCTCAAACAGATGTTAAGCTAAAGAAGCTAACTAAGTAGCAACTAAATAACTAATCCAAATATAATGAAAAGCAACAAAACCTTTTAAGGAAATGTGCTAAGCATATTATCCCAGCTGCCAAAGTCTACCAGCATCCCAAATCTGAGATGTGCCCTCTTAGCCTTCTAAATTCAAATAAATACCCCTTTCTAAGCAAGGAGGGTTGGATTTGTCATATCATCTTTACATTGTTGAGCTTGATAGGAGCAAAATTACATTGAGTAACCTTCTGAGACCCTTTGTAAGCAACTTCATGTCCCACATAAGGAACCAATCATATGAAATCCTGCTGCCATCAACAGAATAACTTTAGGAATAATTCCAGAGGACTTGACCCTTGCAAGTTGCATTCACAACTAAAGCAAGAGCCAGGGCAAGCCATGAAAAGCCAACATGAAACATCAAAAAGTTTATCCAGTTCTGTATCCAGTAAGGCATTCCTTCATCAAATGACATCTTTCCAATTATCAAACCAGGAACACTCGCTACAGATCCAGCTGTTACACTGGCTCTGGCCCCAGTCCAAAGTACAACTTAGAAACATTTACTGTCATGAATCATAGAACCATAGAACCATAGAATTGTCAGTCTTGGAAGAGGTGTACCTGTATAAAGTAACTCCAGGTTTTTAACTTGGAAACTTTGAAATGCAAAAAATAAATGAAACAAAAAAACCTTTCAGTTAGCTGAAACAAGAATGATACACTGTAACCAGCTATGAGTCACTCTCATAGTAATGCAGAACTATTACACCCCTCCAATATTAATAAGTCAGTATCTGTTTATAAAAGATGAACGTAATGGTCATTTTTGTGGCCACAGAAATTTTCCTTACAAAACAGATGCATGCAGGGTAAGCAAGTCTCTCTTCTAGCCTTTCTCTTTCCAGCCTCTGCTTTCACTTGACTACGTAAATACCAAAAAGATTAGACCATGTTGGAAGGGAAAGGACATAAGAGACTTTAAAAAGATTTACAAGAGGAACCTGAGAACATTTCAGAGCTTGTTGAACATATTTACCTCAGGTCCATCTCCCTAGCGGATGAGGCAGCTTTGCTGCTTGTTCATTTGCATTTTATGCTTATCAACCTTTTTCCTCTTTATCCACAAAGAAAACATTTTGTGAGAGTTCAAATACAAACATCATTAAATGTTAACACAGAATCACTGTTCCTGTCTTGTTATGAAGATTAGATCAGGTCCTGAGAGCAGATAAAGCAGATTCCCTCTTCTCCTTACATAGATTGGGGTTAGCAGTTAGAGTCTGCTGTAAAGTTGAACCTGAATTTGCCTCAGGTGTGATGTTGAGAGGGGTTACTGGTTATTTTCATTTATTTGCTGTTGCCAAAAATTGTTTGCATAATTTTAATCAAAGAAATAAAGAATGCAGTTGAACAAGCTAAGCTTCAAATAGATGCTCTATTTTTCTTATAAAACCATGAGTAATCTTTATCCAAGAGCTGATTGACAATAATTCAATTACCCTTTGCTGTTGTGTGCGTTGGGTTTTTCTCGTTTACTTTCAACAGACTCATTTTTATTTCAACTCAGCAGGAAACACCCCTTGATATTTGGAGAGGACCTCAAATCTTCAGCAGCCTAACAGGTTTGGGGGCACAGATCTCAAACTCTCCAGGTCTGCAAACCTGGGGCAGTCCCCCACCAAAGTGCCCTGTGGTTGGAGAGGTCCCAGTTACCCCACTCCAGGGCAGTGCTCTAGGGAGGACACTAAAATATGGGAGTTTTGTTCCAAAGCCCAAAGCAATTAAGTTTTCAAATACAGAAATTGTAGAATCATAGAATGGTTTGGGTTGGAAAGGGCCTTAAGATCATAAAGTCCCAACCCCCTGCCATGGGCAGGGACACATCACACTAGACCAGACTGCTCCAAGGCTCATCCAATCTGGCCTTGAACACTGCCAGGGATGGGGCAGCCACAGGTTTCTCTGAGCAACCTGTGCCAGCATCTCAGCATACTCACAGTAAAGAACTTCTTCCTTATATCTAACCTGAATTTCCCGTTTCAGTTTGAACTCATTTTTTCTCAATATAGATTTGCAAGCTGTCAGATGAAGAGACCAGTTTCATCTGTGGACAAGTTTTATCTGAATTACCAACATAAGGGTCCAGAAATCTCATATCAGGAGTGGATGTACAAACATAGGTTAAGTTGTGACCATTATCTTTCATGTTGGTGAGTATATTGGCAATACATGAGGTACTACAGCAGGTGAATCAACATCTATTCAGCTGCTGCCTTGGTTAGAACCATTAAACCAACTTGTGTAGAGATTAGCGAAGAAAGGCAGAAGGACCTGGCCTTCATATACCTCTTAATCAAAGTACCCTACAAATGGTGGCCCAGAAAATACGTACATGCTGTAGAACTAGGGCAGGTGAGCAGTCCTTGGTTTAGTCAAACTCCAGTGTAAGCAAAGCCACGTGCTGAGTCCTCACTGTCTCTGCACCCATCTGTGCATGTCTGCAGCAAATATCCCTGGTTCCCAGTGGCAGATGGTCTCCAGGATTCCCTTATGCTCACTGCAGAAAAACTTACCTGGCATTTTTTAGGGGAAAATTTGAAAGGCTTTAACTTACACGCCAGCCTGTGCAAGCAAGTCTCATGCTGCAATTAAGACCATTCTTTAGGACTGTGTATGTGAATGATAGTGGTGAAGGCAGACTGCAGGCTCAGAAAGGTTAAGCGAGCTGCCAAGATGACCCAGGCAGCACAGGGATGTTGGAGAAGAACGGAGAAATAAATTAATCTCTTGACCTTTGAAATTCTGAGCCAACTCATTGTGAAGGTAAGAAACTCCTTTTTCTCAAAATCTAGCTAGCCAAAATTCAGGTAATCAAGACACAATAAAAGTGATGAAAAAGAACCAATTTTCTCTCACTGACTACCAACATTTAATTATTGCCTTCAGGAAACAGCCTGAGAAATAAAAGAGCACTTCTTAACAAGAAGAAAACAAAATGAAATACAAGTTTATGAATATTAGTAGGGAAACAAAGAAAATAAAGAATACCAATGTGTGAAAATAGAGAAAGACTCATAACAAACTCTTGGAGCTTTCATTACTTAAATGCCAGATGTGATTTGGAATTTAATATTAAAAATAAATAGCACGCTAAATCACCCAAGGATGAGTGCTTTTAATTTAGACACGGAGTTCAGAGTACCAACAGTACTGTTTTGCTGAAGTAACCCTCTTCCAAAGCAGAATCATGACAAATACCAGCCTCCATGAATGCAGTGCTGTGGATTTTTTGCTGCGCTTTAGAGTCAGAGAATCATTCAAGTCATTTGGGTCAGAAGGGTCTCCAGAAGTCTAAGTTAACTTCCTGCTCAAAGCAGGTCCAGCAATGAGAAAACATCCAATGGCAACATCCAGAGCACCCTCTGCCCCACCTACCTGGTGGGGAAAGAGATTTTTCCTCATACCCAGTCTGAACTTCTCCTGTTCCAACTTACATTAACTGTAATCTTTCATCTTTTTGCCATGTGCTGCTGCACAGAGGCAGAAGTCAATGTCTTTCCTATAGTGGGGATATCCAAACTGGACACAGAACTCCAGATGTAGTCTGCTGAGTGACAAGCCAAGTTGTATACTTAGCCAGGACAGTCCAGGTTGCTGTTAGCTGCGGTTCAGACTGGCCCATGCCCAACCCACTGCCTTCCTGCACACAACACCCCATCCCCTCTCCTTAGAGCTGCTCCCCTGCCAGCCCATCCTTGCCTGCACTGCTGCAGGGGCTCTGCTTCACAGGCCTGGGACTTAGTATTTGTTCTCCAGGTCAGAGACAGAGTTTGAGAAATCTTGCCCTCATATTGATGCATGTAACAAAGCCAAGACCAAACTATTTACAGAAACTAGACCCTATAAAGAAAGGCAAGGCCAGGACTAAGCTTAGAATCAACACTGGCAACCTCACAGGATGTTATGGACAGCTTGGTCTTACTGACACTAACAGCAAAGTGCAGCACTTGTATCTGTATTTGTCTTTAAACAGAGCTGTAAGGGCTAAGATAAAACCAAAATATTAACCTACAACTAAGACTTTGTTCTGTAACCAATCTGAACTTCTATTCTAAAGCCTCCTGAAAGTCTACCTACAGGCAAACATACATTTTGTAATCAATATGCTATCATTTATTTTACACACTACAAAAGATACTCATATGTATAAGGTTTTTTCAACTATACAAATGCATGCTGGCTTTTAAACCTACCATCAATGATATAGAATCACAGAATGGTTTGGGTTGGAAAGGACCTTAAAGCTCATTGAGCTCCAGTCCCCTGCCATGGGCAAAGATACCTTCCACTAGACCAGGTTGCTTCAAGCCCCTGTATCCAACCTGGCCTTGAACACTGCCAGGGATGGAGCAGCTACAGCTTCTCTGGGCACCCTGTGCTGGCACCTCAGCACCCTCACAGGGAAGAGCTTCTGCCTAAAATCTCATCTCAGTCTCCCCTCTGTCAGTTTAAAACCATTCCCCTTTGTCCTTTGCTCCTCTCCAGATTTCCCGTTGGCCCCGTTTAGGTATTGGAATATATTCCTTTCTGTCCAAGGGGACATTTAAAGTTGTCACTGACTGAACAGTCCAATCTATAGCTTACAACAGATTCAGGTACATTTCATATTCATCAAAAGTTCTGGATTTGTCTCCATCACTCCCAATGATTTCTTTACGAAGTTCAATTTCTACCTGTTAATGCCTCTAATTCAGTCACAGATAATATAAGTCCTAAAATGAGGCTTTTGGAGAACCAGAAATACTTTAAGCGGATTTATTTCTAATTGAGTAGATTTCATGTTGATTGTGCTCCTGGAAGACCTGATTAAGTGAATTCATTATCATTTATAATTCTACGACAGCATACTTGGGAGATTCCAGCCATGGCAATGCTTACAGGCTAATCAAGATACGCAAACTGAATGTAAAAGCACTTCAAAAACTAAAATAATTCCTGACTGAATCATGATACAAAATATTCCAAAGAAAATATGCATCCTATATATTCCTATAAAAATTCCTAGTAAAAAAATTCATCTTTAACTGCAAGTCTATTACTCCCAGTTTCTGTCATTAAGGAAGTATTTAGCAGAAGTCACTAAATGCTTCACAGGTCTCAAGCAGCTGCTGACACAGGATTTCACAGTGAGAAACCTTTGTAATGGCCACCCACATGGAACCCAGCTTCTGCAGGAATGCAAAGCAGTGATCCCCAGGATTTCCATACTTGCAAGGACTCCTGGTTTTCTATTAACTAGAGGCTGGGATGACCCTCTGAGATGCACCCTTCGCTTTGCTTAACTTTGGTTTTGCTGCTCAAATACTTCCATGTGTGTTGCTCATATGAACAATTTCTATGCAAAACACACTTCCTAACTCTTACATCAGTGCTGTCAGAGGTACATATCCCTGCACCTCATTAGAAGACAAGAACAAGGCCCAGGCATCTCTGTGTACCATGTAATGCAGCTGTGTAGGGAAGGAAATAATTAAGCCCATCATGTGAACCAAATCCTCCAGGACATACCCATTAATGAGATATACTGAACCCACTCTCCGCTTTGCTGCTTGCACAAAGGAGGCTGAGAGAGTGAGGAAAAACCCTCCTTTGCAGCATCAAAATAGAACTAGAAATGTATTTTGGGGTTATTCACACTTTTAAAGAAAAGAAGCATTAAAAAGAGATTTGCCATTAGGCTTTATATCTGCTTAAGGTTCTCCCACAGATTTTTTTATCTCTGCCTCACAGTTTTAGTTTGGATTTTTGGTTACATTTGTTTGCTTTTTTAACATGTACCATCACTACCTATCTCACCTCAAAAGTTCTCCCCAGGCCTTAATGAATCTAAACTCCTTATCTTCAAACGGTTTTTCAGCCACACATAGAACATTTCTGAACATTTCTGCCCCATTTTTGTGATACTGGAAGCATGAGTTTAATTTTCTCATGTGCTTTTATTTTTACTTCATGATCTTGACACTTTTCCTGTGTCTTCTTTAGGTTATGGGGAGCCACCAGCTCCTCCCCAGGTTTTTGTATGACATTTTGAGTTGCCTCCTAACTTTCCACCCAGCAGAATAAGTCACCAGGGGCTACTCTCTCCCACTGCAAACCTGCAGCTTCCAATAGGCTTGAGAGCTGCATTTCTTACCATTAGAGTTTGCCTTTTCTTGCCACGCAGAGATCCCCTTACAGCTACACTAGGCACCAGAGCCGCACCACCACTGCCTTGGCAGAAGGACCAGGCATGGTGGGATATCAGATCCACACAGGTACCCAGAGTGCAGAGCTGCGTTCCCCATCTACTGGCCTGAGGAAGGCTCATTAGATCATAAAGTCAGAAAGAGTGTATAGAATTATGTCTTGTTATAAAAAGAACCAAAACTATGTACAATATTTTGTATATTGCGATCAAGTTTGTTAAATATAAATAGGTACGTAAAAAAAAAAACCACCAACCCTAACCCTATCCAATATCTTAAGGAGACCTACAAGGATGCTGGAGAGGGACTCTTCATCAGGGGCGATGGGTCTAAGCTGAAACTGGGGAAGTTCAAGGTGGATATAAGGAAGAGGCTCCTTATTGTGAGGGTGGTAAGGCGCTGGCACAGGGTGCCCAGAGAAGTGGTAAATGTTCCATCCCTGGTAGTGTTCAAGGCCAGACTGGACACAACCTTGGACACCATTATCTAGGGTGAGGCATTCCTGCCCACGGCAGAGGGTTGGAACTAGATGATCTTTAAGTCCTTTCCAAGCCAAACCATTCTATGATTCTAACCTAAAGATTCAAAACCAGAGGCCAGTACATGCAACAAAGGCCTATAATGATTTTTTCAATGTAATAATTTTTTCAATTTTTTCATCCCAGAGCTGGGATGAAAGTTCCATTTTACTAACCACTCAAACCACATAAAGCACAGAGGAGTGTTTACATCACTGTCACTACTAGCTCTCACTAGGAGCAGCACGGCGTGCTCAGTCATGAATGTCTACTCTTCACATCTGCAGTGACTGTGACTATGAATGTAAATGGCAAAGAACAACATTAAAATGGGGGAAAAAAGACTGAAAAAGTAAGTGAAGGCTTTATGCAATCACATCTGTATTCTACATTGTATTTCAGTGTTTGTACATTATCAATGTTCATTACAAGTGACTGTTTGCTCCTTATGCTTCAGACTTATTTGAAAGGTAGCTGAGCCATACACTGATGAGGGCTGTTTCCCACAAACAGTTTAGTTGCACTAAGTAAATCATTTTAAAATTGAGCGACTTCAGTTTATTTTCCTGCTCTTGGAACTATTTCCCATCTTTTACAAACCACAGTCACTTCAGTATCCAATTCAAATATGGACTCGATGATCCAAAATATCTTTTCCAACCTAGTTCATTCTATGATTCTATGTTGATCCCTTATCAGGGAGTGACAGTGTGGGCCCTGATGGAATATTTTGGTCATGCCATAGACTGAAGACCAGGTTGACTCTTGAAAAGCTCGTAAATCATAACTGCCAATAAAACATAGTTATTCACATCAAGACAACACTCTGTCAAATACTTAACATCCAAATTTGCCCACTTGTTTCTGTATCATTACCTTGCTTTTTTGATTAGCATAAGTATTTATCTTTGATAATCAGTCAATTATTAAATGCCATAAAAAATGGATGTTTCTAGTGTACTGGCCTTTGGGGTTCACATCTTTTTAATCTTTCTCTCCTTTTTCCATTTCTACAGACTACTGCTACAAATTACACTACTTCATGTCACCACACACTTGAAACCAACAGAAAAATGGTGGCTTGCCAAGAGCTAGGAAAAGCTCTTAAAATGTACTTGTATTTTTAGTATTTGCATATTGAAAAGTATTTGCATATTAAAAATTCACAGAAAACAAGTTAGATGGTGCCAATTCTGGCTTCCTCATGAGGCTGATGAGGTTACACAGCTGAAAAAGCCAAGAAATCCTTGGAAGAAGACCATCCTCTCTTGTTCTGCCCAGGATTCTCTTAACATCCACTTGCAGTCAAAGATTACTGAGTCCCCACACAGATCATGTTTTTAACTCTCTTCAAGCACAGGATCAGGAGAGCAGAAGCTCCTCTTTCCCACAGGGCCTCCAACATATACCTAAATAAACCTCTCTGCTATGACATCCTACTCACACATCCCCGGTGCTTTCTGCTGCATCAGGTTTCTCCTCCAGATGTTGCTTTATGTGTGGTTGAGCACCAGAGCACAGGCTCATCCCTCACATAACATACCAAACATGAGAGGCCACATGGCCTTTCCTCCATAGGAGCTCTAGTGCAAGTCTCTCCTACACCTGATCACCCAGTTTTAACACACCTGTAGCAACACAAAACCTCCAAGGATTTCTGATCCTTTAAGAAATTTAGCTGAAGCTGAGCAGTAACTTCAAAAGCCATTGAAAAGTAGAAGGGGATGGATAAGGAAGAGAAGACTGACAGCACAGTCACATAAGACATTGTCCTTATCAGATCAATCTAAAACCCATGAAACCGTAACTCCAAGCCAAACCAAAGATGAACAGTGCAGTTAGTTACTTCCACATAATTCAGTGCTGTACAGTGAAGAGATGTGACATTTCTGCAGTGTGCAATGTAGCAACAATAACTTGGTTCAGAGAGCAGTAGAGCTGCAACCATGCAGTATTTATAGTCCTCTCTCCTCAGCTTCTTCTTGCTGCTCCTTTTCCCCCTGGCAAGTTAGATGGGATGCTGCTTCCCAAACACAGCTGCTTCCTTCTGCAGACCAAACAGTCCCAAAAGGACACAGGTCACGTTTTCCCACACATTTGGCAAGTTTCAAAATGAAAAGGGTTCCAAATAGCTGTATATATTTGAAGAAGTGGAATGAAATGTCAAAATTTTCCATATTCCCTTTTATTTTTCCCACGTTAATATATACATTAATGAATCTTTTATACAGAAAGATAACCTTGTTTGAGGGCATCTCTCCTCATCTCTCCTCTCATCTCACCTAGATGCACACCTAGGAAAGCAAGTTACTAATAAGAGCAAAGCTCAAGTAAATTCAACTACTGAGTAGCTAAAGCATGTCTATAAGCTCCTCAGCAGACAAGCATACATTCATTGTGCCAGCACTCTGACACACACAAACACAAGTCAACAAAAATCATAACCACATTGGCAAACTCCAGTAAATATTTCAGTGTAACTTCTTAGCTCCATTTCAAAGCCACAGCAACCCCCCTTTGTGTTTCTGAACCAGCTCCCAGCTGACCAGCCAGCTTATCTGCACAGATGTCAGTACAGCCATGCAGAAATACCCATCTCTGTAAATCTATGAGGATGGTACAGAAAATGGGTCTACAGAAACACTCCAAAATGAAGCATTTGGGACATCAGGATTAGCATGTTTTAATTAACACAAGTTAAAATGACACATTTCTTCAATTTAACCCTAACTTCTCTGAACACAAACAGCCCTTAGAATCTTAATGCTATCAGAGCATCCTAAGTGTTTTCCCCGTTTCATGTAAATAAAATATGTCATCAACCTAGAATCATGGAAGTCTGGGTTGGAAGGGACCTTAAAGCACATTCAGTTCCAACCCTCCATCACAGGCAGGGACACCTTCCACTAGAGCAGGTTGCTTCAAACTCCATACAACCTGGCCTTGAACAGGGATAGGGCAGCCACAGCTTCTCTGGGCTCTTCTCCGAAGACTGTTCTTTGTAGATGATCTCCTTATTATTATTAGCAGCTTCTGAAATCAAAGATAATTTCTATGTGATGTCCACAGAACATGAATACCAAAAGCATTCACATGACTATCAGATACTTTACACCACCTGGATTAGTAAAAACCTGCTAAATCAGCCCAGTTCTGCTCATGAAACTACCAACTGCTGCTTTAACTCCACACTCACATGATTTACAGAGAGCTGAAGGTACTTCCCACTGTAAGGCTCCAGGCAGTCCATTAGTTTTGTAATAATCAGAGACTCCCAGATGTCTGTAACACTAACATAACCCAAACACACCCACTGAATTCCACACTTATTTTCCCTATTAAATTGAGAGCTCAAATACTGAGGTAAGGACCAGGACTAAGGCTTGCATCCCTGCACATACATGCATGATGGATTCAAATACCACTTGAGACTTAATATGCAAACCTGATTTGATTCAACCTCAGCCAAGAACGAAGAGACAAGCTAAAAAATATTTAAAATTCAGAACAGAAAGAACTCCCCATGGACCTTTTCAGAACTAAATACAAAGCCTGTAACTGCTTGAGCACTTACTGAAATGAATATATATTCACATACTTGTGACTCTCCTGGTTTTTTGCTATGCTTAACTACTCTAATCACCTTTTCCTCAGCACCCTAAACATAACAGAAATGCTTGTGGAGTGCGTGGTAGTAGAGAATGGTCCTCAAAAATGCCAGATGCTTTAGATTATTCACTACTTATGGCAGCCAGTTCATGCTGGCAGCAACAAATGTTAGTTCTTGTCCAAATACAGACAATATAAATATGTACACAGAGTACCTCCACAGTCCCACACATTGGCTCTTTGAAGAAACTAAGACGACACAGAAAAAAGGCACTATCAAGAATTTGGGCAACAGAATATGCTAAAATAATACAAGTTAGCACAAAACCAGAGATGTTCTGTGCAAATGCAAAGCAGACATACAGGAGAGATGCCTCGGCCACCCTTTCTCACCCAGGCACCAGACAGCTTCTTCCAATCCCCTGGACTTACAGTATCATACAATGGTTTGGGCTGCAAAGGACCTTAAGATCATCCAGTTCCAACCTCCTGCCATGGGCAAGGACACTTCACCCCAGACTATGTTGCCCAAGGCTCTGTCCAACCTGGCCTTGAGCACTAGCAGATACGGAGTACTTACCACTTTCTTGGGCAACTTGTGCCAGGGCCTCACCACTCTACAGTAAAGAAATTCTTCCTTATATGAAGCTTAACCAGCCTGAATAAATGTGGAGTATAAGAACCCATAAGTAAAAGATCTGACAGAAATACAAATCTATCAGAATCTGAGAAGTTGCAAGCTTTACTGTCTCAAAATAAGTTGAATGTAACTGGCTGATCTGATTTAGGCAGAATTCAGCGCTTTTATACAAATATTCTCTGCTTTAAGTAGAAAAAAAATAGGGCTTTAAATAGGACAAGCACAGCAGCAGGGAAAAATCCTTCCCAAACTCCAAATGCTACTGGACAGTACTGCTGCCCAAACAGTCTTGCAGAACTTTTAATCCAAAGTGTCATTGTGCTGCTTTCCAGCAGAGGTTTCCCAAGCACAGGAACTAAAGCAGGAACCCTTAGGGCAAAAGCTTTCTAGATTTGTCACCTCCTCCCTTCATAAAATAGGACAGCCACAGATTCAGAGCACACCACTCTGGCTGCTGGCTTCTCCAACAGATTACTTAGGATAGTATAACCTTCATTAAAAAGGCCCCTTTAGGGAAAACACTGTACAGTCAGGACCACAAGAGCTTGCAAGGTATTTAACTAACAGTGGTATTACAAACAGTTTGACTGACAATCATGTGAAGCAGAGCATGGTTTAGTTTGTATGTGAGCATTCTGAAGATCTCTGGGTCTTCAGATATAAATAAGAAGAGAGCACATGAAGTAATTTGTTCACTTGGCACTTCAGTGCATGATGGTCCTTAGCTACTAAACCAATTGCATTATACCCAAGACTCTGACTAAACATTAAAGTCAAACTCAAGCATCAAATCCACACACCACCAACAATCCTTTTTGATCCCCAAAAAAACATCTCCATGTCTTGCTAACAGTTTATGTGCAACTTATTCAGTGTCTATGTTCAATATTTCTTAAATGAAACATTTCCACTATAAAACATAAGCTTAGAAAGACTCACATTACTAGGAAAGTTGTATCCTATAAAAGAACAGGATTTCAAATAGCTTAAATTCTGAGTTTCTGAAAACAAAACAATACGAGCATCAGATCCTGACTTTTTCTTGCCTGTTCCTAATAGGTTAAAAAGACTCTTCAGTTATGGAAAGAAAAACACCTCCTTCCTCTGCTTATCTCACCATAAAATGGCAATATAATTAAAGTAATGAGTATTACTGCAAATTATAAGCAATCAGTGCTGAAAGAAAAAATGTGTCATCCTCAATTCATGGCTCAATTATTTCATTTCCCAAATACTGCAAATCCAGGATAAGAAATAAAAAATAAATCCTTTTGAAAAGCCAGGAGATACTCACCTTGGATGTAATTTCTCATGTAACTCATCAGAGCTGCCCAACACAACAATGTCTATCCTAAATTTTGCAGTGCAAAATGTTCACTCTATTAGAAGGTGGACAACTTTGAAACTTAGACTGACAGAAAGACTTGTACCTGCTTTCTATCTATACCTTTAACTGGATTTTGAGCCTTAAGTCAAAGGAAAACCTACCAATTCTATTTGGGAAACAAGTGGCCTGTTTGCCTTTTTAACTTCAGCACTTTCAAAGGGTTGGGAATGTTACCAACGGTTGACCAAAAAGAAAAAAGTATTATCAAGAAGTGAATAAAATCCAGATTTCTATTACCTATAAGGAAGAAACCACCTTACTCTACTCCAGCTAGCAGAGTACTGTATTTGCCATGCTTTCAGCAGTCCAGATGGCTCTGTGTTATTTACCTCTAAACAATTGTTACGGTTGTGACAACAGGAGGGAGACTGTTCTGCCCCAGTTACAAATCACAAAGCACTCAGAGCAGCTGCAGTCTCTGTTTCTTTATCATTCTCTTAAAGACATGAATTTTAGTGAAAGATTGGAATTTCTTAACTTTCCTGGCTAATCTATGGTAAGTGAAGACTGATGAAAGATGGAGTAATGACAGGGAGGGAAACCAGAGCTGTGGCTGACCTGTGCAAAGACAGCCAACCTGCTCAGAAGTCAATTACTCAACAGATCCTGTCTACAGTTCAGGTGCCTTGAACACACAGGTCAGTCTATTCCCATTTGGTTCAGTTTACTGGAAACACATTTAGATTGGTGTAACAGGACAGGAGTGTTAATATTTCAGGGGGCTGGGTTAAAATTCAGTTAAGAAAATCAGTTGGCATTACCAGAAGAAATAAAATAGTTTGTGTCATGCTAGCAAGGAAACAGAAAAGCAAGAGAAAATGCAGCAATATACTTCAAATAATTTGATCAGCCTCTCATAGAAGATTAAACTGTTCATGCTAAAAATACTGTGAGTCGCATCAATAGTAAAACATTTGTGCTAATTTAAGTTTTAGCAAGTAAATTACCATGTAGCCAGCTACAAAGGTCAAGAGCTGCTGTCATATGATCTCAAGAAATTCACCAGGCCTAATTAATCTGATTGTATACAGTCTCTTTATGGAGAAAATGGCAAGCAAAACAAACAAGAAAGAGTGAAAACTACACACAACTGAAGTTGCTGTTGTGGTTTAACCCCAGCCAGCAACTAAGCACCATGCAGCAGCTGCCATTCAGCTTATCGCACATCACTAGGGATACATTCTTCTCATTCCATTAATGTGGTACAGGGAAGGATGCCCTTTAAACGAGCAGCATGTGCCCTTCCTTGTAGCAGATTTCAAGCAGGCTTCTGGAGGGAGTTTGCCTCCCCAAATGCAATCGCTCTGTTCAACAGTATGTAGCTTCCTAATCACACCTACTTGTTAAATGTGGTGAGGTGAACCAGGCGAGGAACTAAAACATGCTATGAACGTGTGTCCTGAGTTCAGCTGTAAGTCATTTTTCTCCTTCCTAGTAGTTGGTACAGTGCTGTGATTTGGCTTTAGATTGAGAACAACACTGATAACACACCAGTGTTCTAGCTCTTGCTAAGTAATGCTTATCATTATCAAAGACTTTTCAGTCTCATGCTCTGCCAGTGAGAAGAGGTAGAAAAAGCCAGGAGGAAGCAGAGACAGGACACCTGTCCCAAACTAGCCAAAGGGGTATTCCATACCACAGCACACCATGCCCAATACAGAAACTGAGAGGAATCACCCAGAAGGCCCAGATCACCACTCAGGTCAGGATGGGTATTGGTCAGTAGTTGGTGACCAACTGTACTGGGCATCACTTGTGTTTACTGTTATTTTTATTTCCCTTTCCTTTTTAGGTTTATATTCTCTCCCCTTATCATTATTACTGGTGGTAGCAGTAGTAGTTTTATATTATATTTCAGTTACTGGACTGTCCTTATCTCAACCAGTGGGATTTACATTCTTTCAATTCTCCTCCCCATCCCACTGAGAGCAGGGTAAGAATTGGAGTGAGTGAGCAGCTGCATGGCTCTGAGTCACCAGCTAGGCTTAAACCATGGCAACACAGTTTACAATGAATGAGACTTAACAGACTATGTACAGCAAGTAACAAAACATTCCCATGAGGTCCTTGAGCTGCCTAAATGGGATTATCTCCATATACATTGGAGTGTATTCAACAAGATTACACTCATTTATATTACAACACATGTCCATGTGCTTTAACACAGCAGATATGTGGAGCGGAAGCAGATCTCAGGCATCTGTACAGACAATACACTGTCTTTGAAACTAATAGTCCTACTCTAGGATAGGATTCTTTTAAATGAATAGTTTCAGTCTAGGCTAGGATTTTCTCTTCTTTCCGTTATGAATAGATAGCAAACAAACAAGGCTCCATGAAACTGGAAGCACAACAAATGGAAGAATATAAAAGCTTTCCACAACTTACAAATTCAAAAGCCATTTTGGGTAGCCACATATACACAATGCATTAAGACTGCAAACTCAGTTCAAAACAACCGGGTATCAGTTTTCAGTCTCATTAGCAACCCATCATCCCAGGGGAAGTTACTGTTCCCAGGTAAACACATCTCCTCTTATAAAGGGACTGGAGAAAGGAGAACAAAATTGACAGATGCACGCAAATCTCAGTGGAGATCTCCAGTTAGCCTAATAAAACCCATGCCAATCAACCACATTATGCAATGCTTATTTACTTTTGCTGAAAATACACTGAAATTTTCATGACAAAGGAATTACAATAGGAACAGAAAACCCTCCAAAGGCAGCCTCTGACATTTTATGTAAAGGACACCCAAGTCCAGCTGCCTCCGGTCAAGCACCTGTGTGAAAGCTACAGCGTGCTGATTCCTTTCATAAAACACATCCTCCTGTGACAGCATTACCTGTGTTTGCATGCCTCTACTGATACCATGACATGGGCTTTGGATTGGTCTATCAGTGGGTTTACTCCCTGTAGTAAGGCTGTTGTTTGCACTGACACCAAGTTCTGACAGACACTATGTACACATCCACCTCCCCACAGCACAGTTGCACTTCCTTCACATGGATCGCACAATCCCCATCCCAGTGGATATCTCAGTGAGCTTTGTTTGGCTCTGTGCTAGTTATGTGCCTAGACAGACACCCTGCGTATGTCCAGATGATGACCTAGCCCATTTATTAACAAAGTATTGCATTTAAGGCCTGTCGACCTGGGTTAGTGGAGAAGCAATAAACACTGTCCCTGCTCTGAATCACTACAGAGGTATTGAGCACATTAGTGGAACTTCATTTATGAAAACCAACAAAGCATCTGAGCCACAGACCTAAAACCCTCATTCATATAACACACTGCACTAACCACAGTTACCCTAGGCATCAATTTGTTTGGATTTTCCAGTAAGAATCTGCTGCACAAAATGCCAGCTATTATTTCCACAGAGAATTTATTCAGCATGGTATCCCTACTGATAATACAAATGTAATTTAGAGTCTCAACTTTTACAAACTAGGATCTTTCTAGGATACAGGAAGTATAAATGCAATTAAAGAAAGCACAGTCATTTTTCTCTAACTTTCCAATAGTTCCAACCCCCCTGCAATGGGCAGAGACATCTCATACCACCCCCACAGTAATGAATTTCTTCCTTATATCTAACCTGAGCTCCCCTGTTTCAGGCTGAACCCATCACCCCTTCTCCTATCGCTACAGTCCTTGATGAAGAGTCCCTCTCCAGCATCCTTACAGGCCCCCTTCAGACACTGGAAGCTGCTCTGAGGTCTTCAGGCAGCTTCTCTTCTCACACCCTGATCATCCTTGTGCCCTCCTCTGGGACTTGCTCCAACAGCTCCAAGTCTTTCTCATGTTGATACCACATCACTGCCTCTGTGAAACTATGGGCCACAGCTTCAGCTCAGAGAGATACCACAAACATCATGGGAAACCCATGAATTTAACCTATCCAGTGTTATCTAAACAAAACCTATTTTGGTACCATATTAACAATCCCACCTGAAATGGTGCGCTTGGGCCACAGTTTGCACTGCAAGTCTCTGTCTCTATCCACCTCAACCTCACCTTCCTCAACAGCAGGTTGATGTGAGCAGGTGCTGTTTACCCAGCATCTCAGCTCAAATGAGTGGTACACTCGTTGCCAATAACAATACACCTTGTTATTGGCATTATGAACATTATAACATTACCACTGACAGACAAATCAGAAGAAATTAATACAGCCCTGAAAAGGAGTACAGAGAACATTGTCTAAACACAAATTCCACAGGACACTTGCATGGAAATTCCAAGTACTTGAGGGTTAGGTGGGAAACAGAAGAGAATAAATGGTGTTGAGGGGAAAACAGGACTGTTTATAGGAACATTTTTCAGGTAAGCCTTCAGAAGACAAATCACATGAATATCTTATGTGCCTCATTAGCACCACTAAATGCAAACACAATAGTAAGCAACCTGAATTGAGTATCATCACTAAATGTGAACAGAATCAGTTGTTAATGGCCTATTAGCATCAAAATTAGCAAATGGGATATTTATCCATCCTTCAATCTGCAAACAATATTTTGAATACTTTAAACCATGACATTAGCAGTAAGAGTTCCACCTTTTTGCTCTGTTCCAAGAAGTCTCTTACCCTTATTATAAGCTCTGCTGTGGTGGTCAACAGGTTACAAAATCCATACAGTACAATATCCACTGTGAAAAAATGTAACTTCTGTTTTAAACCAATCTACAAATTCAACTGGAAATTTCATTTTTTAGCTCTCATGCTGCACAACTCAGTGAACAATAGTTCCATGTACACTTAATCCACCACCTTCACCCTTCTGAAAAGCTCAGTTCTTTCACACTTGGCTTTCTCTCTAAACTGAACTCCTTGATTTTCCCTTTGCATCTCATCCAACTCCATGAGACCCAGAAATACATAGCATTACAAAATTATGTCCCACTAAGCATTTACATAGCAGAAAAATGCTGTCCTCAGTCCCTCTCTCAGTGCCTTCTTGTTCTTGCCAAACACAAAGCTAATCTCTAAAAATTAACACCAGCATTCTTTAAAATTAGGACTTATTTATCTTAAACCAGCAAGTACCTCTTGGCACAGAGTGCAACCCCCCATGGCACAGCTGACACGCAGACACTGGAGACTTGAGAAAACAAATCACAGCTTGAGTTCACCAAGTAGCTACTCTGCATGCAGGCTACATGGTTGAGGTCTCAATAAACCTGTTGTAACACAAATACTTAGAGGCCAAATTGTGATACATTGCACTGTATTTGCTCTATTCTTTGTCTTTCCCTCAGCATCAGATACTCATCCAATATAGGCTTTAAAAATAAACAACAACCAAAAAAACGTTTTACTGATATTGACTGCACTATATAAACTGCTTTAAACAATGTCATTGGCATCCCTGAGTGGCCTTTTGCTGTTGAAGTACCACACAGCTGTACATTAATGATGTAATGTGACGATTCGGGTGAGGTTTTGAAGGGTTTATCCAAACTTTTCTCAAACCTCAATTATATTATTTTCCTTATCATCTCAAACCTATATAACCTAATCCCCTATTACAACACTGATCATCTCTATTCAACCTTAAAATAAAGGACACGGTTACCACATACTTGAGTTGTTGCTTATTAAAGGACAACCAGTGTTTACGACAATCCCTATAACCAGGTCTAAGGCAAAAATACTAAACTGAGATACAAACCAGCCTTTCTCCTTGCACAGCTAGAGTCAGAATAGGCCTAGAAAGTTCAAAGGATAACATTTGACACTCAGCTTTGTTGCTTTTTGTCTCCTCTAGGACTGTTCTGCAAGGGAACCAGACATACTACTCTTTCCACCCCTCCTCAGCCTTGACTGATAGCTACGCTGTTTTTCTCTGGCCTGAAGGGTTTTACAGCCTCTGCTTTAAACTGCCTGTTTGATTTCTGTTGAGGAAGGCAGAGAAAGATACCAAAGACTATGGTAGGCTACACTTTCCTTATCCCATGGCCACCAATGACATTTGCAACAGCAATCTCCATAGCATCTCTGGAATGTGATCCAGTAAATAAGAAGTGAAACACAGAGTGGCCAAAGACTTCTCTTCTAGGCAAGGGATGAAGTGGATGTGAATCCTCTGGATAAGACAAGCTAAAATCTAACTTACCTATTTCTTTTGTCATAATAAAATGGATAAAATTCTAATGAATCAACCTAACTTGCAGCTTCTTTTCAGGAGTATGATAGCAGAACTAACATAACATTTAGTTGGGTAGAAGTGGAAGTCAGCATAAGCTTTTCTTCTGCATGCTCCTCTGATCTTGATTTTAAATGTACTACACAAAAACCTTGTACCTTACCAATGCTGGATTTTGAGATCATCATCATTCCAATGGCTTGGGATGCAGGAAATAAAAGGTTCCACACACACATAACTGTCAACTACTTACCCACAATTGTATTTTCACTGGGTTTGAAACACATTTCAACAAACTGAAAACAACTGCTCTTAGGCCACTGCACTGTTCACAAAAAACTTTTACAAAGGGCAGTGTGGATAATTATGGTATTTAGGTGACCTCACCCACCAGCCCTCAAAGCAGCACATCCCATCATGACCTAAGTAATCATGACAACCTTTGCAATGGAGGAGAAGCACACAGAAAGGTGATTTCAAGCATTACAGTGAGTTTTATGTACTGCCAGAGGTGACAATACCAATAGTCTCCCCAGTGACCTGTGAGCAACTCCAGCCCGGGAATACTAACATCCTGTTGGCATTCCTCTGACTGAATAGCTGATGCATGCATCTAGAATATTCCTTAACTAGTTCAGTGACTCTTGTGAAAGCATTAGAATTCAATGAGCCTGCCAGGAATTTGCCACATATTGTCCTGTTTAAGAAAGCCTGAATTCCAGGCATGTCCCCATTATAGGCCAGAGCATTAATTCAATTATCCACATCCAGAAACTAGAGCAGGAATTAACACACCCCCTGGATGGGGCCAGATGTTCTTTTAGCAAAATGCTTTTCACTAATGAATAAGTGGTTTTGGTCTTCCTCACAGACAGGTGAATTAATGAAGAAACTTTAGAGAAACTATTAACTGATTATAATCAGCAGAAAACAGTGTGCAACATTCAGTGAATACATTTCTTCAGGAAAAATAGGTACTATTACACTTTATCAGCTTCATAAACTATTTACAACAGCAAACTTTTAGCTGACCCCTTCAGGCAGCTCAAATATCACACAAATTAGGGCCATCAAAAAGGTGTTTACTGCATTCTCTGCCCATAAGCAAGATTAAATAGACAGAGATATATGCCAACAGGTAACTCTTGCTCTTACAAGTGTTCAGTGACAGATTCTACAAGCTCCCTAAGAAATCTGAGACAAAAATAACTATTAACCAAGAAACCCTTAAACACACAGGTAGTGTACAAGGTGTGGCATCCACTGCACCAGCCTTCCAGGCTTCCGCGTGGCAGAAGTATCAAGTATACAACATAGCCGTGAAGCAAAAATGTATGAAACAGGGATTTTCCTGCAGCCAGTTGCAGCCAATGCTTATGGTTACCCAATAAACTCCCTTCAATGTCACATGTTTGTTTTGCTAAATGCCTGACAGTGTTCAAGTAGTTAATACAAATTTACTTTTGAGTAATGTTTTGAAAGGGCATGAGCATGGTTTGAACCAACAAAATTATGCCTACATTTTATTATAGCACAACTGCATATACCAATTTCTTAATCCAGTTCTATTACTAGGGAGTTGTTTCAGCTTGTTGTTTTGGTTTTTATGTTCTATTTTTACATTACATTTAAGCAAACAGCTTTCAAGGCAAAACCAATGTTCTTGCAGGTACATAGCAAGACAAAATGCCACCTTTTTAACACCCTTAGGTGCTAGTGGAGCACAAACACTTTTGTATATATTTGCAACTATCAACACAACATTTGTATACAGTTTGTGAGAAACTGATAAAATTAATCAGTATGTGAAGCACAGAGACTGAGCACACTGAAGTGTAAGATGTTTAGGAAATCAGGAACTTGTGCATCAGGCAGAAGTGCCCAAGGGGATCTAAGCTCTCCCACTGATGTGACTCCACAGGCTCAGTGGAAAAGAAGTCTAAAGCAGGAAGTGAAATAATTTTTGTTCATTTTCATATTGGGTTTTATTTTCTGGTTGTTTTGCATCTAAAACTGATTCTACAATGCAGAATTTCTGTATTACTTAAGGAAAGATGTAATATTTACATGGAAAGCTGAAGTCCTTATCTTTTAACCAACTGGCATATAAATAAAGGTCTAGAAAACAAGTCATCTTGCTCATTCTGCTGGTCACCAGTTGAACAGATGCTTTACAAAGATGACATTTACAATTCTGTATACATGATGCTGCTTTACAAACTTTTCAAAATATAATTTATAGTCACTTACTGAGAGATTACAACAGAATTACAAAAACCAAACCCAAATTCCCAAACTGTAAAGCTACAGCTACCATCGAACTCAAGCAAAAGAGAGAAAGAGAGAGAAAGATTAATAAGTATTTTGCAAAATGAGAGTTCACAGAACTGGAGAGAAACTGAAATATCAAGCACTAATGTCATAAACAATTCAGCTGTAGCCAAATGCTAAAAGGGGAAAAAGCAGAACAACAGCTGCAACAACACTGTGGAACAAGGCTTGGGTTAACAAATACACTGAAAACACAGTATAAATTACTATTAGATTATACCTCACAGGACCACTGTACACGTCTAGATGACCAGAAAGCTTTACAGAAAGGGAAGGGAAAAGTAGTACGATGAGTTTAATTTCATAGAGCATTATACCTTCTTTGTCAGGCTGAAGTATCATGTAAGAAAAGTTCCACACTAACCCTCAGGCTTAGGCCAGCTTTATTAATAGCAGAGAAAGTTGGACCAAGTAGGTAGATTACCACAGGAGAGAGAATTTCAAGGAAACATTTAAGTTCTCAGTTAAAAAGGCTCCTCCTTTTTTCTGCCTTTCAAACATACAGAAGGTTTGTATTTCAGGATCTCATTAAAAATGAAGTTCATGTCCTCAATAGAAAGGAAGGCAGAAATGCCATCAGACACAAGAACACTGTTGTATATAAACAGTCAGGATTAGAAATATAATCCACCAAAAACCAAAGGAACAGTGACACACTATGATCCAGCTCCACAGGATACGAGCCACTACACTGCCACCACACAGCTCTGCAGGAGGTATCATTTTCCTTGAGAAATACTGACAGATATGGCATTACTGGGATACATCAGGAAATGGAACAGAGGAAAGAGAAGCACAAAAAAGCAAATTACTACCCTGGACTATTTTTTTTAATATGGACCTTTTAGGGACTTCGATATATTTTCTTCCATGTGGCATTTAAAGGCTGCTTCAGAGGGCTTGCTCTTTGCATTAACACTCGTGTTTTTGAAGTCAGCTCTGAGGTGGCATCAATTTCAGCTGAGATGCTGACACCAGCTGAGAATCTCAATGTACATAAAATAAACACTTTTGTTCCTTAAATGTTTTCCATGGTTTTTGAAGTCTAAAAATTTCACATCCCTTTACTCTGCACATTCAGTTTACAGCTGACTGACAAGCTAAGAGGCATTCACAGTGATACAAAAGCCTTGCTTTTCAAACCTGACTGTAAAAGTAAAAACAGAGTGAAACCAGAATTTGTCAAAAGCTAAATTCTTCTATGATGACATTTTCAAATATTTGTTTAGGGGTAATCCTTGCTATCAGATAAACTCTATGCCAATGAGAAGGTGACACATACTTCTGGTTCACACAGCAGAGGCTTTTAAAAAAAAAAAAAAAAAAAAGAAAAGGGCATGTTTTCCTTCTGTAATGCTGTTTCATTACATCGAAAGGGAAG